>BGPR01003830.1:35505-50551 GCA_013235015.1 Araneus ventricosus | reverse complement strand
TTAACATGCATCAGACATATGTACAACTCGGATCTTCGATAAAATTTGGTTGTCGAATTCAGTACTTCTGATGGTTCCACATAAATTTTGCTTATGCTGCGAAAAAGTGAGTTTCCTAGTCTGAAAGGAGCCGACGGAGGTTTAACTGTAATAAAGAACATAAGGGTAGCCTTTAAAGAGAGTTTTGAATTCGTTTCACACTCGCATTTCAGAATTATATACTGTAGTTGGATACAAAATATTAATATCTATTAATATTTTATAAAACCTAAAAAACCTAATCCGAGCTTAACCTAAAAAATCGTTATCCGAAACAAGGTCCCCCTCCCCTCTCTATTTCGGTTAACCGGGGTTGTTCTATATTTAATACTTGATGGTATTTCTAAGACTCGGCCTTTCAAAAAACCATTCGCGCGAAAACTGTTCCCCTTAATGCTTTTTAGTCACGTGTAAAGTAGGAAGCTACCAAATTAAATTATTAATCGGCGTCCGCCAAAACTGCTTTATTTTGACGACCGAACTTTTGCTTTATTTTGATTTGGGAAATATTACTCTGAAGAAGAAAACACCTGTGTGGATGGTCGGCTGAGCCTGACGCAGATAAAAAAGGAACAATCACAGAAAGCAAACACAGGTGGCTTAATTTATGTGTGTTGCACATGTACAGACCTGACAACCTCCAGATTTGAAAAAGAGGGAGACATTTTCAATTATACATACACGGTCACAAATGCGCAGCAGGGCCAACATTTGCTTTATTTAACCATGTACAAATAATGTGGAGGGGGCCTAATGAGACAATCTTTTATTTTGGCTACATTTTTCTCAAAATTTATTTTTTTACAAAATAAATGAAAATGTATTGGTTTTTAAAAATTGCTTAGCTGAGTTTTAAAAATAATCTGATTAGTTTTTTAAAAGACACTTTTTTTAGTCCTCACTCTTCCATACATATTTTATATTTAGACAGTATTACTAATATAAATTATTGACTTACCTATATATATATATATATTACTTCAGAGGTTTAATTTATGGATTTACATTTCTTCATATATATATTTCTTGATTGTAGTTTTTTTCATATTTACAAATGATATATTTACAGTTGATTTCTACTTACAAATAAGTCCTATTTATAGATTACATGATAATGTTCTTTTCCTCCTTTGAAGAAGAAGTTGTTGCAGATTTTGCCAGAAGTAATTGAAAAATCACACGTGCAAATGGTACATCTTTTTTCGAAGTGATAATAACCGAAATAGGCCTTTATAAATAGATTCTGGTATTTCTTTTTCGATTCTTTCGATGACATCAGATCTGGACTGGTGGGAAAAGAAATGTACGCACAAAAAAATTTAAAAAAAAAATTCGGCGATAACCCTACCGTGGCACGACAAGATCGTCAGAAGAGACAAATTCTCCCTGTTTCATCTCTAGAGCGCTAAACAGTCAAAGTAGCGAATGCGCCGAAAACCAATGCCGATAGTCACTAGTCAACAAGCCTGCACCGCGACAAATAGCCAATGAAGAACCCGTAGCGCAATGACGTCACGCATTCGAAATTTGAGGAGAATGTGGTCGCGGCAAGCGCTGGATTTTCTTTCGACGCTCTTTTACTGCTTTTTTTATTATGACTATTTATTTGTTCCGATTTCTCGAAAATACTAAAAAGCGGGAGGAAATCGGTGAGAATCGGGAGGCGGGAGAAATTGTTAAAAAGCTGGAGACTCCCGCCAAGAGCGGGAGAGTTGGCAGGTCGGCGTGTAGAAAGAGACAGGAAATATCAGAGTACTCCTTTTTTTCTCTTTTCATGAATGATATTGTGACGAGCACTGCAGTACCTTCCTTTTTTCCTTTGCTCTTAATGGTAATGCATAAAATGGAATATGAGAAGCCGCGTGAAGATTGCATTATTATTTCTCTGGAGCTCTTGGGGATTTGTTACGTCATGAGACGAGATAATGAAAAAAAATTAAAGAACCCGTGGAGAAAGCAGTTGTAATATAAGAGGATTTTTTTATAATTATTGTTACTTTCTCGAACACGAAGAACAAAAAGAAACTACTGTAATCGTCAAAATATTTTACCTCGAGATTTTGATGAATCTCCGCGTTTTAGACTTCCTCGTGATTACAAAAAAAAATGGGGTGGGGATCTATCTGCTGCGAATACAAAACCAGCCAAACAAATTAAATTTGGTATATTTTCTTTTCAAAAAATGCAGATTTATAACAAATTTCGGTCGACGACATCTAAAGCTGAGCTTTCACTTGAAGGCTAGCTATGCCACTTGAATGACTTGCCAAATCGATTAACTCCAAATTTTGAATTTTTTTAAAATTTTAGTCTCAAAGCACTTGATTGACTCCTACTGCTTATATTGAAAACAAATTTCTCTAATAATTAGGATAAGCACCACTAAATGACAAATTTTTTTGGCCAGTGAAAAATAATTAATTTCTTTCAGAAGCCAATCTGATTAACTCCATACTCTTATGTAAATCGTTGCTAATTGCATTATTGCGCAATAAACATTTAGTTGAAAACTTTTTAATGCAATGATATTGTCGTAAAAGGTGCCGTTTTTTCTGTTATTGTTGTCATTCATTGTTTTATCCATCTTCCTCTTATTGGGGTTAAGTTATTTATACCACGACACTTCCTCCATAAGAATGATCCCTAAGTATGTGAATTTTATTCGCTTTAATGTCGGATGTACCGAAGAGTCGAAACCCCACCTCACGCAATTCAGGAGTGACTTTAACGGAGATTCAGAATTTAATGCCATTAATATAAAAAAATCTGTAGCAGGTGGACCACTATGTTTGAAAAATGTAGACTAGACTTTATTGTATCTAAAAGGTAGAACTGTGAAAAGAGGAAAGATATGATGGACTTGTTGAAATTCATTCCTCGCATTAAACTTAATATTATAAAAACTTAAGGACAAATCGACATGACAAGAGCTCACATACAGCTGACGAAGAAAGCATCATTTATATTGCTGATGAATCAATTTAACAAAGTGATAATAATAACTGTAACAGTAACAGAATTTTCTAGAAATCTAAAATCTTCACCAAAAATGTATATAATGAAGTTTTTCTGTAATAAAAAAAAATAATTTGAAGATTCAATTTCATTTAATACTTTTCTTTCACTTGCCAAATTAATTAACTCCCTTAATGACTCAAAAATTGTAGTAATGATAACGATTACTCCAAGGATATTCTATCATACTTTTATATGTCGTTAGATAACATATGCATATGCAGTAATACAATCTACGATGCTTATTTGAATTTATAATTTCAACGCAATTTTAAAAAAAAATTTATACTATTTTCCCACTTTTCTCTACTTTTTGTTTTATGGAGTTAATCGATTTGGCAAGTGAGGCATTCATTTGTCCTAAGCCCGTTTTTTCCCACCCATTTTAATCAAAAAATTACGTCATTCACGTACGCTCCGAAATGCGCTACCGTAGCTCTTCGATCCCCCTATTCCTCCCTCACACACACACGGCGGATTTCTGATTTTCTAGCCTCGTCGCGAGGTCTCAATCTAGTCAGATCCTTTGATGTGCCGCTAGCCTCGCATCGGGGTCTCGAATTGGAATCGGCACATGAAGTCTTCGATTTTGAGTTCGTTTGAATTCCATGGTTTCTAATAATTTGTTCCAAATTTCATAGGTGTTCGTCCTTGACGATTGCTTTTTCCTTCCCGTGTTCCAAAAATTCCATTTTGGAAAACATGTGAATGGCTTGCTTTAAATGAAAGAGAATTAAATAGAAAGAGTCAATATAGTGCAAAAAATGTGATTTTCTTTTGTTATACTAAGTTCGCTTATCAGCACACCCGCAGAAATGAAATGCCTTGGAGAGGGCAAACAAAAATAATTTGTCCCTAAAGACAGTGGCTCAGAAAGCTGATACAATGTACAAATGTTTTTGTTTTTTTCTCCGTTTGCAAACTTGTTAAATAATTAAGTAAAAAAATAATACGTCGCATGAAAGGTGATTTATAACAAATTTTGAACCGGAATCATGCATCTTCGAAGCATTTTGAGCTTTTCTTTCTTCCCTATTTAAGAAATTAATTTGTATTATCCTTCCTACAAAAAATAAGCGCTAAATTTACATTTTGAGAAAAAGTGTCAAGTTTTAAAGAATAAGTTGAAGATGAGAAACTGACCCCTCCCCCCTCAAATAATTCGCTATTCTCGAAAGAGTCTTATAAACAAGGCTTCAAGAGAGAAAAAAAAAATCAAAAATTTTGATGATTGAATAGACTTGTTTTTTTCTCAATATTTCTAACAGATAAAAGTCGAAGATGCCTCAAAAAAAGGACTCGTTAGGGAAAAGCTTAACTAAAAACTTCTAAGTTTTCTATGTGCTAGTATTTATTTTCATAGACTCATAGCAATTTAGGAATATACAGGGTATCCTAAAAGTAAGTACCTGTTTTTATGAAATCGAACACTTTTGTACACTTTCTATTAATGTTCATCTCGTTGAAAATCTGCTAAAAGAGTACTAAATTAAATTTTTTACATTTTATATACTTAGAATTCATTTTTCTTTAATTTTGCTCTTATTCTTAATAAATAAGCAGATACAATAATAACAAGGTGACCGTATATAAAATACATCTCAGTGTGAATCTTAATACAACTGTCACTGTAAATGCTACTCTCATGGGAAACTAGAGTAGCGTGTGTGGAAATTTGGCTGAAAATTCCATGAAAGAAGATCAGCTTTTCGATAAAGATATAAAGATTGACATCTATTTCAAATCACAATTTTTAACATACTTCAGGGAAAACTCAGCAGATAAGTTTTCATTACTAACGAGACATAGACAGACAGTTTATAGTCTTTTAATGATTGGATCAATGTTATTTTTTAAAATTTCAAACATTTTTTATAATAAAGAAAAAGTGGAAGTAAAACGTAAAAGTAGAATTTACTGGAAAAGTAGTAAGTCATCTTCAGCAAAACAATCTCTTCTTAATGCGGTAAAAGGTTCAATAATCCCCAAAAGAATGAGAGATCTCATAAGTAGCACCAATTTCCCCTAAATCCTACCTATCACATAAACGCGTTAAAAACGCGTTTTTGACACCGAGTTAGGTATCTTTTTTTCTCAATAGTAGATTGTAACACATTTAAAATTTTTTATTTCTCTTCAGAGGAAAGCTGTTCGCCTGTACAGAAAGCCTGACCAAGACCTTGCTTCAACGAACTTCTTACCAAAAGTTTAAAACACGAGAACACGAGGCTCATAGCAGTGAAAAATGTTTTCCGTCATAATTTTTAACATTATATATGTTACTTAATTTTAGCTTAATAATAATGAAGAGAAAAAAGATTTCAACAACCAAACGGGTTTCTGTTATCTCTACATTCGCTTCCTTGCCAATACAGCCGACAACAGCTTTAAAATGTTTGCCAGTGGCAAAATGCGTTAAGGCTCGATATTGTTGAGGAACACGAGTCAGAGGAAGAATATTATGTGTTCTGTTCTCTGGTTGTGCTATTAACCAGCATTATTCAAGCGCAGGTAGACCGACGTGCAATTTTGGCAGCACTTTCAGGTTTTCCTCCAAGCGAAACACAAAAGTGGACCAGATTTCCCTGAAAGTCCCCTAGGAAAGCAGCCTCCCTCTTCCATACGATGGAACTAAATCAGCCTTCTATCCCAGATTCTACCTGGGTGCTCCAAGGTCATTTTGACCAGCAGAAGATACTTCCACTTTTTCAATGAGTCCTAGACTCGCAGACTCCCCTAAGGGTGCTAGACCAAATGGGATTAGAACCTCCAACGCATTAAAAAAATTTAAAACAGTAAAACTCTTAACCGAAACCTGGGTTATCCGGAATGCCTCTGAAATCGCAAATAATAATAATAATAAACGGAAATAATCGCGAAGACGAGTATTTTTTGCAACGAGATATCTCCACTCTTTTCTTTTAAGACTCCTCAAGAAGGTCAGTAGTTAATTTTAGAATGCTAAAATTAAAATTAACGGCTATTAAAAATTTTAATTACAATATCGTTTACTTGTGCCTGTTAGGCACATTACGCTCGAACTCGCCGATACGAATATTGCGCCCGATGGAGGGTAAATTGTAATAAAGAACCTAAGTGTAGCCTTTAAAGAGAGTTTTGAATTCATTTCGCACTCACAACATTTCATAATTATATACTGTAGTTGGATGCAAAATATTAATAGATGCTCATAGCTCAACCGAAAAAATCGTTAT
The DNA here is from genome assembly GCA_013235015.1 of Araneus ventricosus. NCBI lineage: Eukaryota > Metazoa > Arthropoda > Arachnida > Araneae > Araneidae > Araneus > Araneus ventricosus. The sequence continues at coordinate 44,282 of BGPR01003830.1, read as the reverse complement.
CCGAAACAAGCTCCCTCCCCCCTATAGTTCTGTAAACCGGGGTTGTACTATATTTAACACCTGATGGTATTTCTAAGACTCGGCCTTTCAAAAAACCATTCACTTGAAAAATGCTCCCTGTAATGCTTTTTAGTCACGTGTAAAGTAGGAAACTGCCAGTTTAAAATCATTATTCGTCGTCCGCCAAAACAGCTTTATTTTGACGGCAGAACAATAATTTCGGAAATATTACTCGAAAGAGAAGAAAAGACTTCTGTGGATGGCCGGCCGAGCCTGACGCAGTTGAAAAGGAACAACCCAGAGAAAGCAAACACACGTGGCTTAATTTATTTGTGTTGGTACATGTAGACAGGAAATATCAGAGTGCTCTTGGTCCTTTTTCCCTCTTTTTATGAATGATATTGGAACGAGCACTGTCGTAACTTCTTTTTTATCCCCTTTGCTCTTAATGGAAGAATAATAATGAAGCAAATGGAATATGAGAAGATTGCATTATTTCTTTGGAGCTCTTGGGGGTTTGTTTCTTCATGAGACGAGATGCTGATTATAAAAAAAGAACCTGTGGAGAAAGCAGTTGTAATATAAGAGGATTTTTTTTATAATTATTGTTACTTTCTCGTACACGAAGTATACAAAAAGAAAGCACTGTAATCGTCAAAATAATTTACATCGAGATTTTGATGAATTTCCGTGCCTGTGACTTCCTTGTGATGAAAAAAAAATGGGAGGGGAAGTATTCTATCTTCTGCGAATACAAAACAAAACCAGCCAAACAAATTAAATTTGGTAAGTTAAAAATGGAGATTTGTATCAAATTTCGGAAGAAATCCTTCAAGTAGGAAGTGTATCTGTCCATACGTATGTGTGAACAATGTCGATATCTAAGTCGGCACTTTCTCGTCGAAATTTCCACACCACTCAAGTGGAAGGACGCTTGACCTAGCAGATTTAATGTGCATCAGACATATGCACAACGCGGATCTTTTATAAAATTGAACGGGTGATTTTAAAAAGGGTAACATTCCAGTCACATAATTTTGGAATCTTACCCTTTTTCCAATCACCCGTTCAACTGGTTATCGAACTTAATACTTCTGATGGTTCAACTTAAATGCTGCTTAATGCTGTAAAAAGAGTGTTTCTAACAGTTCAGCTCCTAACAGTCTGGCAGTTGAAGTCAGACTTTTTAATACCATCTTATATGAAAATTGTTCTATTTGGATGCTATATTACTCGAGAAAAAAGTCTGACAGTTGAGCTCCTAAATAGAGAACGACGCATTGAACATTTTTAAGCCATTACTCCATTTAATTTCTTGCCCTGTGCAACGTATCGCTCCACAAACTTCAGAATTATCTTGGGGTTTATATTGTAAACTATGCTACCAGTTAAACTATGATACCAGTTTTGGTTTGTTTTTTTAAAAAAATCTGGCTTCATTTCTTCCTTTCTATACAAACGGCATCTTTCTATCTTCATACGTTTGCGAAGTATTGGTTTTTGCATCACTCTGTAAATTAAACCCTTCTATAACATGGTTAATAAGCTGTCGGAGGGATTTCAGAATATTGGATTACAGGGGCGATTTTTTAGACCATCTTATATGGAAATTGTACTGTTTCGGTGCTATATTGCTTGATGCTATATGACTTGGATTTGGAGAATGGAAACAGCGCATCTTAATGGAGACCAAAAATAGAATATATAAAAATAAAAGTAAAATTATTAATACAGTTATTTTCTTCAACAAGCATCTTAAAAAGAAATTGATCATTTAAAAAGTAAATTTATTATTACCACACTTGACAAAGCAAGAAATAATTTTTGCATAATGTGTAAATTATACTTCAAGGAAATTATTCTTAATGAATATAATTCAAATAAAACATATCAACTTATTAAATTTGGCAAAAAAGAACTGGATAAGAGAATGTTAGCACTTGCTGAAAAAACTAAAATTAAAACCAGTAATTTAAATTATCCTTACCTTTTCCCTATTATTAAATTTCATAAAAATCCATCAAAATTCATATTTGTTACTTGCAGCACTGGTAGTTACAATTATCATTTTGGTAAATTTTTCTTTAAATTTCTAAAAATTATTCTTAATAAAATCAACGAAGAAGAGAACTTCATTATTGATATTAATGCCAAAATTTGAATTTCCTCAAAGAAAATGAAATATATAACATTAATACATTTGATTTTGAAAATCTTTTCACTAGCCTCCCACACAATAAATTAATTGAAGCGTGCTCAAACGTATATGATTTATACCTGAATACTGATTTAATTGATAAAAATAAATGGTTAGAAATTTGCAGAGTTAATATTTGTGAAAATTATCTTTTTAATGGAATTAACTATTATAAGTAGTTTTTAGGAACCCCTATGGGTTGTTGTCTTTCTAGTGCATTGGCTAATATATTTCTTCACTCATTTGAGAGAGAACTAATTAAAAATGAATTTTTTTTGGTTATCGTTACATTGATGTCCTTTTAGTGTTTAATTATAATAATGTTTCCATATATAATTGCTATCCAGAAGAGCTTAAATTAAACAAAACTAATAATGAATTGAACAAATGCAACTTTTTTGATCTGGAAATTGAAATTTTGAATTCAGGTGTCTCTATTGGCATTTACGATAAAAGAATTTAATTTCAAGGCTATTACACTTCGTGATTTTCAAACAAGTCTTCAATATAAAATTTTAAGAAATTCCATTTTTCTCAAATTAATAGATAAAAAATGTTTGTAATAACCACTCTTCTTTTGTTAAGGCTTTAGATAATTTAAAAAATAACTTAGAAGATAACGGCTACCCTAATAACTTCCTAAAAGTCAATAACTTAATTTTAAAAAGTTTGAAGAGCTTCTGTTCTTCTAGGAATTAGTTCGAATTTTTCTTTATAGATGGAACTAGGAGCTTGCCTCTAGATTTTTACTTTCTTTGTTCCCGTATTTTTTATAGCGTCTTTCATTTTTGTTCCTAATTTTAGCAGAGGGTAATTATTTACGTTTCTTTTGTCTCTCTATTGGTTTTGTTTTAAGGGATTTTGTTAATTTTTTCTTTTTCCTATATTGCAGTTAATGGACAAATTCACGCCACAGAAGGAATAAATTTTGACTAATGGTCATTCCTTCGATAGGAAATTTGTCCATATTAGAACTCCGATGGCGAGTGGCTACTCTGCAAAAATTCGCCATTCGAGTTCTCGTCCATTTCTTCCATTTTGATTGTATTTTTTTCACTTTCTAATTTTTCTTTCATATCTTTTAATTATTTTAATTATCAGAGAATTTTTGTTGTCTAATTCTATAGCGATTAGTTTGTTAATTGTAGAAAATTTTGCTGATGCTGCTGCGTTTGGAGCGCAAAAAGGTGTATTGTTATCATCATTGTTTTTTCTTCTGTTTCTTCTATATATTTTTTCTTTTTTTAATTTTTTTGTTTTTCTATTAACTATATTACTTGAGGCTAACGCAATATTAGCACCTTGTTGTACAGAAAACCATGTTATCAAAATGTTGGTAGGTGTATTTGTTAAAGCCAAATCTGGCTTTTTCGTAATTATAAGAACAGTTCGGATAGAACATCACTTCTTTGTGCCACACTATTGTATGTTTATAATAAAACGACTCAGAAAACAAATTTAACTTGCTTTTTATACTTTAAAGCAAAGTAAAAAAAGGAAACAGAACCACTCTACGAAAAAATGCGTTTTAAACTTGTCCTTCAACGCAGATATTTACTTTAGTCGGAAAGTCCAGCTGTGAAAAGAAGTCGCATCTGGGTTATCTTTCCAAGTTTCTAGTGCCGATAACTGATACTTGAGTAAAATCTCCCTGGAGCAACAGCAAAAAAATTCTGTTCCACTCTTAATATTTTAAAACCAAAAATTGGAAATAATTTTAAATATTAAAACAAAAATTAAATTAGAAAGACAGTAATAATTAAATAGTTAATCATAAAAAAATTGAAAAATAAAAAACCGCATGAAGAGATAAAGAAGCATAATAATATATTTTGCTATTACAGTTACAAATGTTCTTGCTGCTCAAAAAATCATTCACATTCGCTATATTAAGGAAACCATATTCGATATCTATTGATAATAAAGGAGAATGTATGTGTGTTGGTGCTCTACAAAGCAGACCTCTTGACCTACAGCTAGCTATGAAATTTGGCACAAACGTACTTTGGAAGGTGGGAATGTACACCTCGGAGCCGTTTATTCGAAATTTTAATTAATGAAAAATTAAGTGAAGTTTTTTATTTTTCCTTAATAACATCCAAAAATATAACAGCACAAAATAATAATTTTTGTGCCATCTGAAAACTCAAAAAATTTCTTTTTAATGATATCATTAATTGATATCAATTGCCGTACAATTTTTCTCTAATTTTAATAAATTTTTAAAAATAATTTTAGGTATAATTTCCAACAATACTTTTCATTGTTGCAGTCACAAATTCAAACCATTTTCATTATTTAAACAAATATTTAATTGCGTGGTTTTCTTCCATTGTTGAAATCTAAGATAATGTCCTAATGTATTTTACTCTATTTTTTTTATTTTATCAATTTTTTTGTGTGTGAAATCTGTAAACGAGGCCTTCTAAGATAGCAAGTTTATTCGGAAATATATCCAGTAAGTTGAAAGATTATGGCTGCCATGTTTTAATTTTTTTATCAGCATGTTTTCATCCATGTAACATGTTGCTAGACGTAAAATGTGCCGCGTCATTTTAGTGTTGAAATCAAATGAATATTTTGCATGAGAAATAATAAAGTAAAGTTGGCGCCGACAACGTACAATTAAATGTTACAAGACACGGATAGTTACTTGGCTCCATTAGGATCGTTCATGTAGACAACGAACAGAACAGGTGCAAGGCGGAAAAGAATGCGGGTTAAATTTCTACCACAATTTGAAGTATAAAATTACTTTAAGAGAACCATGAATATCAAATTATGCATAAGAGATTGAACTATATTCCCGCCGAACAAGCTGGTCACCGAAGGTGGCCAGTGTTTAATAAAAGTTGATAAAGGAAAAACTTCAGAAGATAACATTTTTCAAATTAAACTAGTTTAACTAAATTTTAATATGAACTCTTCACTGATAAGTGAAAAACGGAACAATCCGAATTATTCAATTTTATTTTCACACAAATCTGAGATATTTATTTTATTCAGGGCGAAAAGTCGAAAACCTACGCGGCTGCTTACTTTTACTAATGAAGATCCAATAAAATAATTACTATTTAACATCGAATAAAATAATTACTATTATTAATTTTTACTATTTATACGAATAAAGCAGATAAAGAGAAGAATCAGTGCTCATTACTCAAATATTTTTAAAATTATTTGTCATAGATGGGAAAAAATGATAAAATCTGATATAGGCATCTATCGGTCTCTGAAAATTTTAAATTTTTTTATAAATCAATTTCTTATCGTCAAAGATTTGTTCTACCTAATCTGGAAACGGCATTATTATTATTAATAATAACCCTTTCGGCCTATAATGAGGAGTCTAACTAGTGTATCGCATAGTAGAATTTTTGGTATTTAAATCTGAAAGTAAGAGAAAATAGAAATTAATTTACAAGACCAAAATCCCTTTGAACATGTTTGAGTATCTCAGGTGTCCTTTATTTCTTATATGGATTGGCATAAAAATAAATGTCCAAAGAAGATGTGTTGACTGATTATGAGGTTAGGGAAAATCATAAGTCAAAGGATTAAAGGTTCTGGAACAAATTTTTTTAAGTGATTAGTACTTAAAATTAGCTATTTATATTATATTTGAAGGGTGCGATTTATTGAAAAGGGTTTAGAAGGAGTGTCATATTATAGTCCTGAGTAAAAAAAATTCAAAATCTGTTTATATAATTCAGAATTTCTCAGGCAACAATCCACAGCACGAACCCAAAATTCGATTAAGTATTTTTGGCATAAATTGCGGTATTAAAAATATTCTCAAGTAATAAATACATAAGTTGCATCATAGCAATTTGATAACTCTTATTCGCTTATAAATATCTAAAAGAAAGGATTGTTTCGATTGCCATCTCAAATACTGTTTTAAAGGTGTATTCGTTCGAATAACAATACAATTAATACTCACATTTCAGAACACTTACGCCAATTTAAAACTTTATTCGAAGTCTATATAATTTTCGGGGTAATCTGAGTTACATGTATCATATTAAAAAACAAAATATTTACAACGCGGTTAATAAGCATTCATATCTTAAATTTAGAAATCAAATAGGAAATTGTTTAGAAAAATTCTTGTGTTCATGCAATATGTAATTAATTAGCTCCCGGCTCACGTTAGAACTAATTTTTAAAATATAAATCGATCTTCAAATCAAATTAATACATCAACCAAAATATTAAAAAATATATATATGCACTCTTTTGTATGTTTCTAGTTTCAGTGTTTGACAAAAACAAGCCAAAAATACAGACAAATTACATAAGCGTGGGTGACATCGATACTCAAATTTTAATAGAAATCGAATAAAATCGAATCAAATAAAATGTTCGTGAGGGTTAAAGTTCTAAATTCCTTTTACACATCTTTGCTTTTCTAAACAGACAAAAGAACACACAAATAATAAAACAGCGAAAATATTATTTCAGTTTTCCAATATTTCAGCTGCACGTTAGGGACAAAACAAAAACAAACAAACCGGTGCTAAGCCGATCGATATTTTACCGCTTACTCAGCGTATAACGAATCAGTCGATTCTAAATGACAATTCCCTCAACTCACACAAAAGACTTAAGTATTTACCTTGAACTTGTCCGTCAATGGCTTTCTCAGATTCCTTTTTACAAGATCGTAAATAGGGGAAAACATTGCTAGCTTGCACAGCGGAACCCATTTTACTCATGAGTAGAGAGAATACAGAGAAACCGGCGAATTATAAATACCGGCTGTGAGAAAAAAACAAACCGCTATGTCGCGTCTTCATCCCAGATGGCGCTGGTGTAGTTCGGGTAATCTGAGTGGAGGCTACTTTGGCGAAGAGCGCGCGTTTTAGAGAGGATGGACAGACATTTGAGATATGGTGTAATTTTATATTTCCTGTTCGATCAATTATGTTACATTAAATCTTCTTATAAGATGTAAGATGAGAAAATATGTTTATGGGTCAGTAAAGATGATTGCTGGCTTGAAATTTGATTTTGAAAATTATAAATAGGAATAATTTTGTGATGCTGCTTTTTTATATATAAATTTCATTGGTCGAACTTTATGACAATTTTATCAGAAACGGCTATTATACACATGTTTTGACAATTTTCGTTATTTTACTTTCTCTCTTTTTAATACATCAAAAATCTTCTTTCAATAGATTTATGTTTAAATTTTTTAAAATCAAAATAAGAACTTTCTTTCCTAAATAGTTTTCATGAAATTCTTTATACGCCAGGGATTAACAACAAAACTATCAATGCATGATCTTTTTTCTTATGCCTCCCCTTTAAATGCCACGTCCTATCCAAATAAAGTGACAAGAGTTCGATAAGGGGCATTCTGGAAACCGAGCAAGAATTTCGGGATTTAGGTTGGAGAATGGGAGATTATCAAGTCTGGATTAATCCCTGTAGTGGCCCCTAGGTCAGTGCTTCGCAAAGTGTGTGCCGCGCCGCCTCGGAGAGTCTCGACTTCCTTACAGGGGTGCCGGTAAATATTTTACAGTTTTCATATTTTTTTTAACATTTTTAATTCATTTTAATAGGTCGAGACATTTTTGTAGGACATTTATAATCTAGATTGAGAAATATGTTCATAATTTTGCATGAAATCAAAAGGCATTTAACACCACTGCTCCATCTGCATTTACTGCTGCAGAAGAAAATAATCTGATTGAATTATTTTGTGACAATTCATTAAAACAAAAAATAGAAGCTTGTAATTAACTCAGTTTCGATTGTCGGTAAAAGATGAATATCTACTGCATGCGAAAAAATTTGGGATTTTTTAAGAATACCTTTATATCTTTCCGAATACGTATGCTATTTTGACCAAAATATATGTAATTAATGCACACAGGAAACAAAATTATTGATTATTATCATCATCAGTTTTCTGTAAAACGGGGAGAGCCCAAATAGTTTTGTTCTTCATCGCTTTCTGGTCGGTCCCCTCGTGACTATATATATAACGCTTTTGCCCATGTTATCTTGTGAACACGATAGCTAGAGTAATTTTTATAAGATTTTAATCGCCGAGGGATATGTTGTAAATACTTTGAAAATCGTGGCCGAGTTTGTAGTTGAGCTAACCAACTGATGAAAATTTTTTTTCCCATATATATACTAGCTGTTATGCCCGGCTTTGCTCGGGATTAATATACTTTCACGTCTAATGTTTCTGATGTTAAAAACTACTTTTGTATAGAAAATTACAATACTCAAAATATTTTTATCTTCTGAAACGTTTTATAATTAAAATGAGAATATCAATTGAACCAAAAAGTTTGTTCATAAATCTTGCAATATAAGAAAGATTTTAACAGATGTTTCGGGACAATTAATTGCATAGTAAATTTTTAACTAAGAAAAAGCGTTGAAATAAATATGAATAAAAAATAATAAAATTAGTCTTCATCCGGAATTCTTCTAATGTGAGATAACAACATTCTTCTTATGTATTCTAGTTCTTCACCAGTAAAAAAAGTGTTACAAATTGTAAATTTCCTTTCGATGTGCGCGCTACGTTCAGTTACGTATTGTAATTTGGCTTGTG
>BGPR01003830.1:5343-20555 GCA_013235015.1 Araneus ventricosus | reverse complement strand
GATACTACTAATGAATTTTTTTTTCATAAAAATTTTTTTTAAATGAGGTGGGCAAATGAATTGAATGAGCAATGCACTGAACGGAAGTAATAACAAAACCAATATCCATTGTGAAATTGAACTCTGTTTAGTAGAAAAGCTAAAAACTTCACTTTTAAAATGTTAGCTGGTACAAACGCCTTGATTCAAAGCAGAATACAGAACTAGCGAAAGAGAAGTATGCGAACGAAGGCACCCTTGATGTCAGAATCTACTCGGTCAATGAGAGTGCATTTCGGATTGCATCCTGATTCCTTCTATTTCAGTGCAGCTTTCGCTCTCAATATTTAAATAAATAAATTTTTCTGTAAAATTTCACTTGCATATTTGAAATTAGAATGATTTTTTCTACAAATACGGATGGCTTTCACGTGTTTTTAAAAAAATGCTGAAGTTCCCCATTCTAAACCTATCTTATAAACAGAACGCTAGCTGCTGTTTTGTCACATATGCGGAAAAGTTGTATTTAGTTCCATAACTATATTTGTTATAAGAAAGGTTCATTTATGACAATAAATTATATATATATACTAATAATAAATGTGTATGTGCGTGCGTGGGTATGGGTGTGCGCGCCACGAAATTTGCATTTAGAAACCCTTTTATGAAATTTTAATTAAAATTTTAATTAATTAAAAATTAAGCGAAATTTTAGCGTTTCTCCTTAATAATTTACGAAAATATTACAAGATAAAAATTATTTTTACACCATCTAAAAGTGCTAAAAACTACCTTTTCAATGATATCAATTAAGTTGCTGTAAAATATTTTTATAATTTTCATAATTTAAAAAATATATATTTAGGCATAATAAACAATACTTATTATTGCAATTAAATTCAAACCATTTTCATTGTTTAAGCATATATTTAATTGCGGTTTCTCTTCCATTCTTGAAAGTTAAGAAAATTATTTTCTCTTTTATTTCATCAATCTTTCTAAGGAAATACATCCAGTAAGCTGGAAGGCGTTTTAATTCTTTTTATCAGCATGTTTTAATCCAGTTAACATGCTGCTGGACGTAAAATGCGATGATGATAATGCGACGATGTTAATTTTTGTTGTTTAATTCTTTAGTGATGGGTTGGTTAGTTTTAGTAAAATATATGATGCAATCACTGGATGCTGCTTCGTTTGGCGCGCAAAAAGGTGTATTGTTATCATCGTTGATTACTTCTTCTGTTTCATATTTTTTCCTAGTTTTTTTCTTTTTTAATGTGTTTTAATTTTTCTTTTTTAATGTGTTTTATTTTTTTCTTTTTTAATGTGTTTTAATTTTTTAATTTTCTATTGTTTTTAACATTTTTTAATTTTCATTTGCAGCAATAATTACGTATACGGTGTATATAGGGCTGCCATCTAGTAGCTAAATAAAAAACTTTCTCTAAAATTATGTTGGGTTGGAAAAGGTACCGAGAATCCCTGGACTTCAAGAGAAATCCAAAAGGCGTAACTCGAAGACTCTGTTATTAGACTTATTATGGGGAAGAAAATAAATTCGGAGGATCGACCAACTTGGCAAGAAATCGCCCCGGAGAGTATTGAACAAAATGATACTAGGCTCTTTGGGACTCCCTACATCTTAAGGATGGTCTTTTGTATCGTAAGTGGGAGAGTGATGATGGAAGCTCTTGTAGATGGCAACTAATCCTCCCTAAAAACAGAATTCAAGAAGTTCTGGGAGAGACTCATGACAGCGCAAGTGGAGGGCATTTTGGAGTCGTGAAAACTTTGAGAAAAATCCAAGAGCTTATTTATAGTGATCGACTACGCGCTGACGTCGAAATATGGTGCAGAGAATGCCACGCTTCCAGGGCCCGAAAAGAACCCAAAACAAGAACTAAAGGTCACTTATAGCGCTATAATGTGTGCACACCTTTCGAAAGAATGGCTTTGGATATTTTAGGACCTTTTTCTGTAACGACAAAGGGCAATCGGTATGTCCTGGTATTAACGGAAGCTATTCCCATTCCAGATCAGGAAGCCTCGACTGTGGCTGAAGAAATTTTTCGAACCTGAATTTCGTGTTATGGTGTACCTATGATATTACATTCGGATAAAGGTACAAATTTTAATCCCGAGCTCTTTCTCATCTTTGAAAACTTTTAGAAATTCTGAAGACTCGAATGACGGGATTACATCCTGAGTCCGATGGCGTGGTCGAGAAGTTTAATCAAACGATTTTAAATCATCTATCTTTATTTGTATCGAAGAATCAGTCTGACTCTTATACACATTTACCACTCTTTCTCTTGGCCTGTAGGAGCGCGTACCATGAAGTGACCGGATTCACTCCAGCAGATATGCTTTCTGGCCGAACACTTCGATTGCCCTGTGATATCCTCTTTTGGTCGACCGAGTGATACGCCTTCCTCGCCGAATGAATACCTGAATAATTTAGAGGCACGTTTGGAAAGCGTACATGCGTTTGCCAGAGAGCGAATTAAATTAACCAGTGACCGAACGAAGACTCGCTACGACTCCGGAGCAACATACCAGCATTTTAAGGAGGGAGATCAAGTCTGGATGCATAACCCGAAGAGACGGAGAGTTTGAGCCCGAAACTGCAGCAGAACTGGGAAGGACCTTATACTATCGTCAACAAACTGAACGATGTTATCTACAGAGTTCAAATGTCGTCTAACGCCAAGCCAAAAGTCATTCACACTAATCGGCTAGCTCCCTACCGGGCGACTGATCATAGTTCTATGTTATTAGACTGCCGGGACGTGCAGTCTTTGAAATAGGGAGCAGTGTTACAAAAATGTAATGTCGTTTTCCTGCCTCACTAGTCTTATGGTCGGGAAGAGAGTTTTACAGAGGTAAGTATGGAATGACCGGCAGCGGCCAGGCCTGGACCCCTGACCTTGGCGACGAACTTGGAGACCATTTTGGCGACTTGGCGACAATCGAAGAAGCCAGAAAATGCGATCCTTTTCTCGATATCTCTGTTAGGAGAGGAGATGCGCTTGAATGTACTAGATGATTCCATGTGATGTCACGGCCTATCGAGGAGAGTATAAAAGGACCGTGCTTGGATCACAGGTTGTGTGATGATCGACTGGAACGACTTTGAAGTTTCGTCTGCAGTGAGAGCTGGAAAGCCGGTGAGCTGAGCGCTATTGAAAGTACTGTTACTGTTATTACTAGTAAATTGTTGTCTGTTTGTGTTGCTAAACTGTATAAGAGGTATTGTTCCTGTTACTTGTGCTGCGTGTTTTTCCTGCATATTTGTTTATAAACCTTCATTCTCCATTATCCTGCGTATTGAACTGTTTCCACCATACACCCACAGAACAATTTTTGTAACAGTACTTTGCATGAGGAATAAGAAGGTGAAGTTGACATTACATATGTTACATGACACGGACAGCTACTTGACTCCATTAGAGACCTTCATGTAGAAAATGAACAGAACAAGTGCAAGGTAACTAAAGGAGCATAGGTGAAAAATTTAATTATATTATTACTATAATTATATTGCTATTAATTATATTACTATTTAAAATGGCTACAAGTTTGTAGCGAAAGTTTTAAAAATTCATTGCGCTATACTGTAATTCACTATAAAAATTTCTGTCAGCAATGAAGCTCATATGCTGACAAAGATGAACATTGTCCGGAAATTTTTTTGAAAGTCTCCAATTATTTGTCTACTTCCTTCCGCCTATCCTTCTTGGTCTGCGTGTCTTCTTCATTTTCTCCCTCCTCTCTTTCTCCTTTCTCGGTGCATGTTCGATATTTCGTCGTCATCAAGGGGGGGGGGGTGTATGACGGGATCAGAATTGTATATGTTACATTCAATGTGATAAATTGATTATTATTAATAATAACCGGAATTTTATGCGGTTATTAATAATAATGACTGGTTATTATTAATAATAACTGATTCATCATATTGACTGTAACATATACATCCACCCATGGCGGCGCTTCTTCGCTAACCCCTTACATATGCTTTTTTTTATCATATTCCTATCTTTAGAATTTATACTAATGTTAGCAATTAATAAAAGAGAAATTAATTTGCATTCCCTACTCATTGTCTGAAACTCAGCAACCTTATTTCTATTGCTACAAATGATATTCACAATTTGTATTTTTTGGACGAATTTCTGGTCGTGTTTGACAAAGGATAATAGAATTCACAAGAACTATAAGAACATCCTGATTCTAAGTTGATATTTTGCAGTTTATTGTTACCTGCAACTTTATTTCTTTAATCGATATATTTGTTACATTAGTGTTCTGAATCGAAATTACACAAAAGTTATTCGCAGCAGACCTAATAGTTTTGATCCGCATTCAAAGACTTAAGCTTGTGTCCCAATCGCATGCCTCCAATCCAGTCTACACCACACCGAAGTGGCCCGAGGTAGCTTTATCAACCGAGCACAGAAATAAATAATATGGCGACCCCCCCCCACACACACAGACACACAAATCTATTTTTTTTTTAAATTCTATAATGTCGATATTCTAAATGCTGAGCAAACCTCATTTTTTAGCCCGGTTTGCCCGGGCCTTGGGCCGTCCCTGTGCTTGAGTATCGAAGAAGGATTTAATTTGCACTATGCCCACATATAAGTGAATTTTCGGTTATGAGGTGTCCAGCCAAGATAATGCCTTGATGTATCATTCCAAAGCGGAAGCATAATCGAAGTGTGTATTAAAATTTATAAACAAACTTAAGAAATCGTTTACTTGTAATCAAATTGTCCTTATATTCTTTCGTGCTGCCATCTATTGAACAAATCTGTAAATGAATGCATATTAATTCACTTTTCGATCCTAGCTTTCTTTTCTTAATGATGACATAACTGGAACAGTTCATTTTACGATATATCAGTAATCCTCATTAACAATATTTATTACACAAATTTAATTGATAATGTTATTAAATATTGCATGCGATAAAGAAGTATAAATTTGCATCTTAAAATTTCTCTTTTTTTTCAATTTTTTAATTTCGGCTATAGTTGCATAATTAGTTTAATTATAATCCCAGCCGTATTATTTTTAAATTGAATAATTTTAAAGGTATAATTTAACCTTCAGGTAATGATATACAAATAACAAACAAAATAGGCATCATTTTCAATTTCTTCTGCAATAATGAAACGAAATACTCTTTTCTTTCAAAGACGATTCTCATTTTTTAAATCATCATAAACTTTAGAGTAAACTTGTGTTTCCTTGATATTGAAATAATATGCGAATTTTTAAATGCATTCTGTAAATGGAGACTTTTTTTACATTATAACTGTCAAAATATCTTATTTGAAAAGCAAAAGGCAAAAAATAATCATATCAAGTGCTGCTTTTAGTTCATATTAAAATATACAAAAAAAATCATTCTTTTATTGGGGAAAAAGCAGCTTATTTCAAAAGTATTTAACATATTCATTATATTCAGTAAAGTATAAACATATATATGAAATAAATTAATTTGTTAAGTTTTTTTAATTATTTTTAACTATACCTCATTTTTAATTACTTCTACTTCCATCGTAAGAAGCGCACTTCTACTTTCATTTCGAATCACGAGTCTTTCCGGGAAAATCCCCTTTATCCTGGGGGCTTAAACTTTCTGCGCATTCCTACTCCCCTTTTTTTTAATTCCAGCATGTAAGCTGACAACAACAGCGCGCCGCTTCGCGCATTACCGCTTTAATTCTGGTCATGGATATTCATAAATTATTATTCATTTTGTTAGGAAATTCTGCATTTTAAGCTAAGAAGCTTGCACCTTTTCTAAATTGTCTCTCGTACCTTTATTCCAAGATTTGAAGCATTCTTTCTTTAAGATTTTCATGTCATTTCTTTAAACTAATCACTTCACTTGACATCCATATTTAGCAGCTATTTAATCGGAATCGTATGACGTTGTCTATCCGATTCCCGCTGCTGATATGTGGATCTGATTATTAACAGAGTATATATACTTGTCTCTACTATGTCATTTAAGAAAGATAAGGAAAGGAGGTACGGTTCTCAATGCATTCTCTCTTCAGAGAGCCTTCAGTGCCATGTAAGCTGTTGCTTTACGTATAAGATGTGATATGTAAATATGTTCTTAAATGTGGTCGTCTAATAAATGTCTCTTTTAACTTATACGATTCGTCATTTCTAAAAGCTCTATCTCATAGAAATTCCACTGCATGCAAAAAGCCAGGACGCTTTTAGCTCATTATCCAGCAGCTCTTCATAACTAGTGTTTCTCAAGCTGCCTGTCTCTGCCTTACGAGACTAACAAGTGATATTGGCAAACTCGCTTCCTGTGCCAAACACTTTTAACTAGTGAAAAGTAACCTAAATTATCTTCTACGATTCAATAAAAGGAGATTGTTTCAATAATGTCTTTTCCTTGACCCAGACGGTATACACTTCACATTTAATAATGATGTTTCATATATATCTTCTCCAATAATTAAAAGCTCATAGGAAGGCACATACGAAGAAAATTCGATGCAAGCATTCAGCTTCACAGAATCAATTCCTTGGTATGAATGCTCCATGGAAATCTCCTGGAACGGAGGATTCTGTCTTGAAAGTCGTTCTTCCAATTTCCTTCATTGATTTGGCATCGAGACCAATCATGGAAACTTTGCTTTCATCGTCTTGGTGTAAAAGAGTAGCAACCAAAATACCTACTGTAAAAAAGCAGAATTATACCAATTCACCAGATTCAGAATATCTGTTAAAGATAATGATTCATAGAGAAAATAACATTATGATAATAACTTTTTATTTGTCCTGTAAATGTTTTAAATTTTAAGTGACACTTTATTTGACACTAGCACTGCCAGACTCATTATTTTAATGGAACTCATATGTTTTGCTTTAAAATCACTTAAATGCTAAAAGAATCGTATGAATTTGTGATGATTTTTGTTTATATAGAAATATAATTTATTTTTTATACAAGGTGCCATCAAAATTGCTTTAAGTTTTCTATTCTTAGTATTGATGTGCGCAAGATACCTTTACGTACCAAATCAATAATGCTCAACAATTTTGTAACTTTTTCACCTTATTTCTTACCGTTTTCGAGAAAAGAATCTGAATTTGTTTGCTAGGTGACGATGTAAGTGGTCTTATCAAGTAGGACATAACCACTTTTATGACTATAGCTGTTGTCGTTCTGGAGTTAAGGGGGAAGGGCCTCAGAACTTCAGGTATTCACCCTGTACAGTGTATTTGATAAATCTTTTGACACGGACCTGTTCTTAACACGTTCGCTGCCCTGATTCACGGCTGAGATTTAGACCTTATATATAATTAGATCACCCCATCTCTACTGTCTCTTAACTATAGTAGAGAAGGTATAATCTAAGAAGATAGCTGGTGTGAATCACTGGCGTGCGTCTGATGGCATCAGCGGCAGTCAACGGGTTAAGTCCCTTTACTTGTTTTGACTATCTAAGAGAGCTCGTCTGGTTGGGAAATCATCATGAACCACATATAAAATTATGCCGATTCTGTAATTTACGCACAATATTGTTTTGCGCTTAGGTTATGGTGAGAAAGAGTCCCTCTTTGTGATTTGTGTCCATTCCGCTTTTTTACTGTTGTTTTGCTATTAACCGGAGAAGGGCCTAGTGACCAGGTATCGGCCTCGGGGCCGGAGGGTTCCAGGTTCGAAACCCGACCCCACTGAAGATCCGTCGTGTGTTGGGCCTATTGCACTTTAAATCATACGCAGGGGGTCAAACGTCCTCCCGCTGGCCTGGCGCGTATGTTCGGAGAGGGGGACCGCGGTTCAAAATTACGAGATCCTCCCAAAATAGCTCTCGTGTTGCTTCAAAACGGGACGTTAATATAACTAAACTAAACTATTAACCAGAGGTGTATTTTTGTTCTCCCTCTATAATGGTAATAGATAGATATTGAAGGAAAATTTAATGTATAAAATAGAATTATGGAAGATGGAAATAAATTGTATAAATAAATTTTGTAATGAAATACAAAATTTAAAAAACTACCAAAGCTTTTACTTTTCAGCTTGAACTGGGGTCTCGGCAAGGGAGCTCCTCCACTTTCTCATCAACAATGGATATAAACAGTGCAAACAATGAATTTTTTCATTGGTAGAATGACGTCAGCTTTTTCGAATACGTCAGATTTTCTCAATTGCAACCAAATTTCTCTCTCTCCGCATTCACAGACGTAAATCCGAGCGTGAGCTTGAAATCCGGACGTATGTTAACCCTAAGTTTACCCGATAGTCGGCAGCACTGCAAAGATTTTGATCCTCCTCCGACGTTTATGCCTAGTCGTCCTCTTTTATACCTTGCCTGTCCAGCTGCAAATACAAAAATATATGGGCTCGCTGTAAATGATTGTAGCGAGCTGACATTTAGTTGCATGCATTCTCGATAGATGGCAGCACCACAAGCACTTCAATCCTCTATGGGCGTTCGTGCCTTTCCAAGCGTTGAAGAGAAAGGATTTCTCCAATGGTAAGAAAAAAGTCCCGAGCGGCAACGCGGGCGTTTCGCGTGGGGTGCACGAGCCTTATCGGCGCATGCTCTGTGCAGCCACGCAGCAGACGTGCGGAGGTATTTCCACGTGCTCGAAGAGCGTGGGAACGGAGTTTCTCTCATGCTCCGCGATTCCAGGGGTCTCACTCTCTTTTATTTATTTCTTTATTCTCTCTTTTATTTTCCCTCTCTATTGTCCCGTTGGTCCGCTGCATTTCAGGTGCACGCAGTTACCGAGGAGAGTGGTTAACAGTTTCGGAGAGGGGGTATCATGTAAGGAGTGTGAATCTCAAGGGCGAATTCCACAAGAGAGAGAAAAATGGAAAAAGTTCGGATTTTTTTTCTCTTCTTTTGTTGAGAATGAAAAGTGGAACGTGAAAAGAAGTGTTTCTGACTGAAGAAATGCACAAATGGTTATGATGGAAATTCGATACTTTATCGTTTTCGAACGGGCTCCTTTTATATAAATTTTTGCATGATTCAAAATCAAAGATTATAAATAAAGTGATCGTATATTCTGAACTTCAAAGACAGAAAAATGGCTGGCTTACTGGAGAAAATCCGAAAAAAAATAAACAAATAACTAAATAAATAAAATAACAAATCATACACAATAAAATAATTAATTATTTTTAAAAGTTTCTAAGTAAAGCTTTTTGAAACAAAGGAGCATAAGTAGCATGTAGAAAAAGTATGTTTAATTTTGCCATTGGTTTTACAATTTGGCTGGATTATTGGAGAAAATTCAAAAATAACTAAAAAATTATTAATAACACAGTTAATTATTTAAAAAATTTCCAAACAAAGCAAAAGAGGAATAAAGAATCATGAACAATATATAGATAAATTATATTTTGTCTTGCCATTACTTTTACAGCATTTTCTTTCAGGCTGATTCATTCACGTACGTCATTAAAATTTCACCACGTGACCAGAATGAAAGTTGGGAAAAATTCCGAAGCTAGCATTTTTTTTTAATTAAATAAATTTCTTTTTTTTAAAATATGAAATATTCACTGTTATGTAAAACGGGACAACCAGGCACACTGAAATCGAATTCGGGGGAATTTTTCAATCTGAAGCAAAAAGTCAAATATCGAGACTGTCATGGCTAATTTGAGACGTCCTATTTCTTTATTAAAAATTATTTCAGCTTTGCTTTGTATCAGTAATATTCATCAATCAATATATGAAACTTATAAATAATATAAAGCATAACGGCTTCTAAAAAACTGTTTGAATGAGACTAGCGGCATGCAGTAGGGCTTAAGAATTACCCATGGATTAATTAAGAAAAAAGTTAACCGATTGATCATTTTGTGCAGATCTCCTTCATTATTCATTATGTCTGACGATGCTTTGAAATAATGGGGAGTAAATCGAATGTATATCATCATCATCTTCTAAATTTTGACCGGTTAATAATTTGTAGTAGATTCAGCGTCCATTGAATGCTGATGACAGCTCAAATTAAAGCGTAAGAAACCATCGAGTAGCACCCACCGGAATTAAAACGAATTCAAATTTAATCTCCATTTTCTACAGCACTTTATTAATATCTCATTTTTTAAAAAATCTAACTGCAGACTTTATTACTCATGCATATCATCAAAAATCCTAAATATCAATTTTGATGCAATAGGCACTCCCTTTTATCATTATAAGCAAAATAAAAACAAAACCGAAAGCAATATTGAATTTTCAAAGTGCTATTTTATTTCCTTTAAAAGAGACACCCACCTCAATTGCAAGTTAAAATAAAATGATTTTTTTTTTTTTGTATTTGTAAGTAATTGAATTTTGCAGTTGAGATCGATATACTGATTCTATAAAAACTTAACGTGTGGACAAGCTTCAAATAAATAATTTCCTCGTTGTTAGCATTGTTTATCTTTGTAATTAGTTTCCTTTTTGTTATCATTTCTTATGTTTATTATTATTTTGTGTATTAAATGTGTAGAAATTCAAGAACAGCATATTCCTCGTCTCTCCGCCAGTCACTGCTGAGTATCATTTCCTATTCACACATGGCAGAAAACTGATAATGACTATAAATATCCACTTCATTATCATTTAAACCTTCTTTACGCAAGGCGCTCTGTTATCTTGGTAAGCTTATTATCTCTATATTGTCATCATCCTTCACTAATTCGGTCCATGGATCCAAACACGTTCAGGTTCACTAAAGTTCAATTGTATGCAAGTTTAATCCGGAGGCTGAAACCTCGAGGCGTGAATTCGACGAATCTTGGATCCAAAACTTGGTATCCCTGATACCTTCCGTGGGCGATTCACGCTGATCAACCACACATCCTATTTTGGTGCGGGCCTTAAGGACGCGTGTCTCCTTCGGATTTCGCATGATCTGCGGTGGGCGAAACGAGGCGACGGTCCACTTGGCCGGGAGAGCGGTCAAGGAGCCGGCGGACCACGGGTCAGGAATTCTGCCGCATCCGTTCTCACGCTGAGCGATGCCCTAAAATTAGATCGGGAGAAACGAACTCCGAGAAGATGCTAAAGAGTCATCGAAACAACAATGAAGCAGAGCAAGATAATGAAATGAATGAAACGTAATAATAGAGTTGTGCCGGTTGATTAAACGGATAGACCCTTTAAAATATTTAAAACATCGATTTTTAATTTTGCAATCGTCAAAAAATCTGAATTGAGGCTTTGATAGATAACTACTTGTGCCGGCTGATTAAACGGATAGTTCCTTGATAATTTTTAAAATATCGATTTTTTCTTTCTCGTATACAAACAAAAAGTATTACAGCGTCAAAAAATCCAGCCATGAGGTTTTAATAAATCAAAAATTTTGAATAGAAATTGAAATTTTTTAAAAAAAATTATGTCTATTTGTAAACACAACTCAAGAACAGGAAGAAATAGGAAAATGAAATTTGGTATGGCGTGTCTACATTGAAATTGCAGATTTTTATCAAATTTGGGGCAAAATCTTTCTATGGGAATTCTGTCTTTCCCTGTACATATAAAGATGTTAGCTCAAAAGTGCAACTAGCTAAATGTATGAAATTTGGCATATGGTTTTATCATATGCCTCCAACTCATATTTGACGTGTGCAGTTTTATGCCAAATTTGAGTAGTAAACCATTATCAAATTTTGGACCAACTCTGTCCCTTGGTTAACTGTCTGTCGATCTGTGCGTGCGACTCATGTGTATGTGAAAGTAATAACTCAAAAGTGCAACAAACTGAATAATTGAAATTTGTATTATATCTTCTACATCAAAAAGTTTAAAATTTTGGATACGGTCCAACAACTGGAAGAGATCTAAAATCCATATTTGATTCTCTTCACTATACGACGAAGCTAAACACAAAACGTGCCATTTTTATAGAAATATACGAGAAAGTCGAAGGAAGAATACTGTCGCTGTTAGCTTATGATGTCACCAAAACTTTCCGTGTAGTCATTTCATACTCGCGTATAAAATTTATTTCATTCGTAAAATTCATTTTATGCGCCGCTGGTGTGAAGATTTATTTTTCTTCAATCTGCACCAATAGAGCGTTATCACGATGACATTTAACCTCAAACCTTATAGTCTCCGTCAATAGACTTAAGACAACAATAATTATCTTGCTTCAACGTAATCTGTAGAAATATTAGTGGACGTTTTATACCTTTCATCTTTTCATAGTTCTATGCTAGCAGTTTCACGATTCTACGCATAATTTTACGCACCAAAAAAATGCGAAACATATGAATGCTTTCCTCGTACCAGTGGCGTAGGGACCGGAGAACAAGGGGGGTATTGATGCCCCGGGCACCAGATTTAGGGGGCACCCTGGAGTCCAAAACATTACTGAATTTGTATTATTTTTAAAGCAAAATATGATGAGAGTGTTTGAAAATAACCCCTGGCATCACTTGCGCTTGTTATGCCCCTGATGACGACTGGAGTAAAAAAACATATTATGATCCTAGAGCCACTTACCCTCGCTACGCCACTGGTCACGTTAATCACCTCACTTATGCCACTTTTTAATGCGTTTATGTCACTTTTTAAAAGTTACGATGAAGGGGCGACCATGCTCAAGGGAGCGAAAAAATCGTATTATGTCCCGGACGCCACTTACCTTCTCTACGCCACTGCCTCGATCCTGAATCCATTCAGATTCAAAGTTGGAATTTTCGGACTCAAACACTCAAAAGATTCGTTTGATGTTTTTGCCTAAGAAAGAATTCCTTCTGCGGGTTGGTTGAAATAACATAACATTTAGTGATCAGAATGAGGAATTTGGTGTTATAATAAAACTACTATTTTTGAAGACATAATATAGAAGCAAATTCGTATGAAATGGAGCTCTTCTTTCTGTTTAATTGTTTGATATTTTGTATCGCCAAACGTCAGCATACGATAGAAATGCAAGCGACTTCTGAAAAAAAAAGTTTGGAAGCAGAGCTAGTCTAAGATTGTTACGACTACATCAAGAATACATTATTTCGAAGGGGCATAAGAAATACCACTTTCATCAATTTGAAAGTATTTGATGAAACAATTTTTGCTTATTTCCCGAGAACACTATATGCCATTGGGTTTGAAAAGTTTACTGAGGTATGAAAAAAAAGAGCTGAAAAAAGACAAACATAGTATTTTGATTAAAATCTGTTGAATCGCTTTCCCCATAGTCAACTATTCAATTTTCAATATTATGATCACAATGGCGATCAGATAGACCTTCATTGTGAACCATAAATGCAAAGCTCGGCGGAAAAAAAAAAAAAAGCTGCAGAGAGTATCAGAAAAGAAATTATTTTCCCAAGAAACTTTTAAAATAATTTTATGCTCTCACAAGAAAATTAAGTTCGGTTTTTTGAACATTTACAAATGGGACAGATCATAATCCCTCCCATGGCTAAGTTTCTGCTTTAATATATAATATGATATCAAAATCTTTTCAGAGAACAATCATTACTAAAGAGGAATATGTTTTTGTAATGGAATGACATTAGCCTATCACCTGAAATTTGTATCATACTCAGTCAAATATTGATACCTTGTGTGGTTTTTGAATGTTAGAAAGTGTTGGCCCATGACAGGTGTGTACCGTACTGCTACGTCAATTTATAGAAAAAGCATAACGGAAATAAAATGGATATTTACTTTCGAATGATATGAACACAATTTTGATGCCTCAGCAGCTTGGCATGGTTTTTGATTGATACATGAATTGTTGCTCTATGAATGCTTCGTGAAGTGCGGCAGCAAGATCAATTAATAGAAAAAGCATAACGGAAATAAAATGGATATTTACTTTCGAATGATATGAACACAATTTTGATGCCTCAGCAGCTTGGCATGGTTTTTGATTGATACATGAATTGTTGCTCTATGAATGCTTCGTGAAGTGCGGCAGCAAGATCAATTAATAGAAAAAGCATTACGAAAGTGAAACTGTTTTTTTTTCAGCATAATGACAGCAACCCGTCATCCAAAAACTGCGTCATAACGTATGGGAGACTCTTTGAGAAGACCGCAGTGGCCTGGTGGTAGAGGGCGGCTTCTGGGCTAAAGGTTTCCAAGTTCGAAACCCGATTCCACTTAAGATCCGCTGTGTACGTGGGCCTGGTGCAAGTTAAATCTGACGTCATGGGCCAAACGCCCTCCTGCTGGTGTGGTACGGATGTTTGGAGAGGGGGTCCCAGCTCAGGTGTCGTTCTCTTCATCTGACTGTGGTTCAAAACTGCGAGGTCCGTCCCAAATTAACCACCGAGTTGGTTCAAAACGGGACAATAATATAGCTTAGACTTTCAATGGTATGTAAAAGTGTTCTTGTATTGATATAATCTTCTACAGCGGGCTTTTTAAACTAAGGACCACGTTCCAGGTAGGGTCGCGAAAATATTTGCAACGAATGTTTCTGTCGGTTTTTTGAAATAAAGTAACCAAAAATAATTTAGAAATCCATCTTGATTTAAAACATTTCAGTGAAACATTACAAATAAGAGTATTCAAATTATGTAATTACTTATCATTAATTAATACCTCACTACCCTATTTTGTTTTTCTAATTGCGCGTATATCTGGAGTAACGACTTAACTTTTCGTTAAAAGATAAAATTACGGGATATTTGAGCAGCAGAAATGGGGTCGCACGAGGAAAAAATGTAAGAATCCCTGCTCGGCAGAAAAAACATGAGGGAAACTAAACAGACGTTTCCCAGCAGAATGACATCACCCCCACCATCGCCAGTTACATCAGTCTCAGCAACACACGACTGACACTTGAGCAACTTCGTGGTCCATCAGTCCCGATGAAAAAGAAAGCTCCGCGCAAAGAGGGCTGGCAAAGAAAAGAGACGGGTGAGGAAGGTCTGGAAATCTTTGGCCGCCGGAGCGTATCAGCAGTGGGTATTCCCGTCCCAGAGCACCGTGGGAAAGTCGGTGGCGTGCGTCCACTCGCCCACAACCGCCGGCCTTCCTTCCTTCCGCTGCGGACTCCACATCTGGAGATATTTGTGTCCCGTTCCACACCAACCTTCGGAAGGAATTTTTTTTGCTTTCGGCTGATCCCTTCACTTTTTTAAGGCATCGGCCTACGTATGGAGCTATGATTTAAGAAAGTGGGTGATTGCCAATGAGAGAGCGAGGGTAAACGACGCCCGGGTCATAATATGATTTTTTCACACACACCCCTTCGTCATCAACAGTGATGGCTGG
>BGPR01003829.1:0-117420 GCA_013235015.1 Araneus ventricosus | reverse complement strand
TGCAGCCACTGGATCTCGGAATAATTAAAAATTTAAAAATGCACTATAGGAAAAGAATCTGGAAAGATATGTTCAGTGCAATTGAAAAAAATGAAACAGTTCAAGAAAACATCGATCTTCGAAAAGCAATTGCAGAACTTTATAAAGTATAGAAATTTGACGCAACTGCTAAAATAATCCGTAATTGCTTTAAAAGAGGAGGCTTCAGTGATCAGACAGATGACAGTGATTCCGACGATGAAGATGCGATCTTGGCCGACTTGAAAGAAAAATGGAAAACAGTAGAAGGGAATGGAAGAATAACAGATGATGCAACACTCTCCGACATTTTAGAAGTAGACGCAGAACTTTTAACTCCTTCATATCGTACGGATGAAGAGAGTTTGAAACGTTTAATGGACAACAATAAAGACCAGGAAAATGACAGGTTATTCCGAAAATGAAGACGTGATGCAACCAAAACCACATAGGTCTGCAATGCTACAATCATTCGAAACCATTAAAAGAGGTTTCCAATTGGAAGAAAATGTGCCCGACTCTATTTTTAGCTCACTCATAAAATGTGCAAATTTTTACGAAATGCAAAGCAATGTACAATAACGGAACTGTTCAAGTAAAATAAACGTAAATACATACTAGTACATATTATTCTCTGAATTGGTGAAGTGTCTTCACTTTTGAGCATTTTATTTATACACTAAAAATTAGTAAAATTTTAACAAATTTATAATATATATTACTTCATTTTTAATTGGAAGTCATAATTAAATACTTTTGAACTCATCGCACCTAATAAAATGTTTATAACATTTACTTAAATAACTGCAAAAATCTCTAATCTCCGTATAACGAAATTTTCTTTATAGCGAATTTTTCAACTGGAACCAAACGATTTCGTTATAGGGAGACTCCACTGTATTGGGGTAAATTTTCAGAACAAATTTCTCACCTGCTAACCAACGTGATGTTATATGTAAAAGAAAAAAATAGTTATCATAATAAACATAAAAAAATTTCATAGGGTTTGATCCTTCTTTTACAAGCAATTTCATAACAATCCAATAAGAAATCTTATTCATTTCAAGAGATGCAGACAATATACCTCCTTCAGCTACTTGCGTAAACTTAACTTATAGGTTGAATGCGGGGCAATTATGCATAAATTACAGGTGTACAAAATGGTAGCTTTCCACTCTTTCAAGAATTTTAAAAATATTGCCATAAAGAATCACGTCTGCTACAGAAAACCAAAAAAAATTGCGAATGGGGTGTGCATTTATGTTTTTGGTACTCTTCTGTGAGAATTCGAATCACTTTTTGAATCAAAGAGTCACTGGGGATTAGACATAGGTGTTCCAGATGCTGGGAACTAAACTACAGTCCATGGAGTGGAGTGACGCACTGTCGTCACGGAATACCTAACTGTCATTATAGGCGGTCTTTAATACGGGGATATAGCATATGGTGTCATGTTTTGAGTAGTTTACAAGCACGGATGGCATTTATGTTTAAATATAGTTCAAGGCATTTACTACAGTTCACAAATTAAGTGTTTCATTCCTTTCAATTCATTTCAGTTATTTTTATTGGCCAATTAAACTGACTTTCTGAATACCCTATATTTCAGAAGCCTTCCTCTCCGGAGGCAATTATTATAAGAAATTCGTTGTAGTAATCACAACGGAAAATGAAATTAAAAATGTTTTAAGATTTTTGGCTTAGAATTTTTGTATGGTATCTTATTAATATTCATTTGTTTTATCCTGGCTTGTGGATTGGCTCAAAATTTTTCTGCTAGTTTCTTTTTTTACTTTTTTGTATACGAAGTATACAAAAAGAAAGTATTGTAGTCGTCGAAAAATTCGAATTAAAGATTTTGATGAATCTCCAAGGTTTAGACCTACTTGATTCCGAAAAACACAATTTTGGAATTATGTCTGCCTGTCCGTCTTTCTGTGTATTGTGAACACAATAACTCAAAAGCTATTACAGCTCTAGGGACGAAGTTTGGTATGCGATCTTTCTACATAATTTGTAGGTTTCTATCACATTTTGGACAAACTCCGTCCACGGGAAGTTTGTCTGTCTGTTCATGCTCATGTGAACACGATAACTCAAAAACTTAAGTAGCTAGAAGGGTAAAATCTTTACCCAGTTTTATCATCAGGAATGTAGATCTGTATCAAATTTTGGACCAAATCCGTCAAAGGGCTGACTGTCTATCGGACTGTATAATCGCATAGTTGTAAACACGATAACACCTAAATGCAATGGCTTAGATAAATGAAATTTGATATGTGGTCTTCTTATCTTAATTATAGATCTGTGTCCAATTTGGGTTTCAATCGTTTGAAAAAAAGGCGTTCAAATTGCATATTCGTTTTCCCCCCATTCTATGACACAAAAAAGTCGCGACCGCTGGCTCTTTTTCCCCACCTGTGTTAGGGAATGGAGTGTGTTACTTCCCCTTTGTCGCATTTCCCCTCCCTCACCTGTGGTAGTCATATGTGAGAAAGTTCCGGGGAGACCACTCAAGCTGGTTTGACTTGAAATGCTACGAATACTTTTCAAACAGCCAGAAAACTATCCATCATTGAATATTTTCTAGTATATTTTAAATATTTCTTACTAATTGTGAGTTGCAAACTTTCTTATTCTCTAGTTTAAATATGCACACAGTTGAAATATTTGTGAGAATAAAAGGGAAATTCTTGAATGGCAGAAAATGGAATAAAAAGGAATTTTAATGGTCTTTTTCTTCACAGATCTACATAAAAATTTAAGTGAAGTGAGTTAAAATTTTACAGTTGTGGTAAAATCACTTTATTTGAAAAAAAATTGTAAAAAGAAAGTCTTTAATTTAGAAAAATCAACTGCTGAAAGCCTATAATTTAAAAAAATATATGATTTTGTAGCAGATAAAATCATTTTTTGAGATGCGATGTTAAAATTAGTTTAATGCTTATTTTCAAAAGTGTGAGTTCTTTTTATACTAAAGAACAAACCTAAACGTGAATGTTTTACCTTCTGAAACTCCACTGTAAAATAATAACACTAACCAATATAATGAGAAGTGAGCTGAAAGTCTTAATGATGCACGGTAAATATATTTCCTACATTATGAAAATAACTTCAATTACTGAACAAAGCTTCAATCAATATCTGCAAGTCGCAAAATGCCAACTCTCTCACGTATATTCCCCCGAGTATAAACGATGAAATATTTCTGTCTAATTGACTATGACAGCTAATTTGTTTGCAAATGCTGCTGCACATATTTGAAAATGTCAAAGAAAGAAAACCATATCGTGCTCATTTGTAAGACTTTTTCGAAGTGAATGTATTTTTTTCCCATTTCCTTATGCTACGCATGTCATGAATGGATATATTTGCACAGCGCATCGTAAATATTTCTACTCTCAATAAGGTAAATTATATTTACTCAGTTTTATTCCTGGTAGGTATCACAAGCATGTCTCTATTTCTCGTGAAACTTTTTAAATAAAATTGTTTGAAAAATAAATTATTCAATACATCGGAATGTGTTGGTATTTGTTTATATACTTATTCCGTAGAATTTAATACCAAAGTATATAAATTTATTACTTTTGTAGCAACGTCTGCGTTGAACACGTGCATGGTAGTCTGAACTTTACACCTCTATGAAATTTGAGGAGATGTACAAAACAGAACAAAAGTTTAGGCATTTACTTTGAAATTCTGAAATAAATATTAATTGAGTAGCACTGCATTTTAAACACACAGTCTTTAGCATCTGCTTCAAAGGAAAACCAATTTCCATAACAATTCTAATACTTACTTGCGGGAAAGAAAAAAAATTGTCAAATTTTATCTTAAGTTTGAATGAATACGCTTTTTATAACACACGTTTATTAGTGCACTAAAAAGTTGATTTATTTTTAGTTTTAATTATTTACTTCTTTTTAGTGTTTAATTCAAAATTCGCTATAATACTATTAGGTAATCTTGAAATTAATTTTTCATAAATTCACTACCAGGTGGCGTCCATAGTACGCATTTAAAATTCAATTAAGTTGATTGGTTAATTGATATTCCAGTTCTAAAAATATTAAATTAGTGTATTACCATCGAGAACACACAAATATACCAAATTTTAAAAGGAAGCGACTAACGAATTGATTATAAAGTTCTATCTTTACAAGCAGATCATGTTAAATAAAAGTATGTAAAAAATAGCATCTCTGTAGTAATGTAGAATAATGATAAGTCAGAATTTAAATTACTCTGAAATTATGTGCATGTGTGTGGTGTGTAATAAGGTAGTTCTGAAAACTAAAGAAGTCATGGAACTATTGTTTTAACATCTTTTAATCAAACATTTTAATGACGTATGGCATATACAACATACAAGAAAGGCATATACTGGTGCAAAATTGATTTGTGAGGTCTTGAAATATATTTTGTACCGCAAAATTGTTTTTTGCATTTTGCTGTTTATTACAAAGAACAATATGCTATCGTAAGGTCTAAAGGAATACATGAAAATAAAAGGTAATTAAATTATTTCCATAAAGCTTATATTTCAATCACACAAAAATTGTAAATAAATAAAGTAACAAAAATAATTGCTTCCTAAATACAATTTTGTATGCAACTTACTAAAATAAGTTTACAGCATGTGATTTTTGTTTCATTTTCCTACATGAAATACAGCAAAT
Organism: Araneus ventricosus; assembly: GCA_013235015.1. Classification (NCBI taxonomy): domain Eukaryota; kingdom Metazoa; phylum Arthropoda; class Arachnida; order Araneae; family Araneidae; genus Araneus; species Araneus ventricosus. The sequence continues at coordinate 112,720 of BGPR01003829.1, read as the reverse complement.
CTGTGCATAATACCATCAAAATTTAGATTTTTAATCAATTCGGATACGATAGATAAAATGGCTTAGGAGGCAAATAGCTAAGGCATTTTTGACTAATGCTAGATTTCGAGTATTTTTTAATTATTATTTTCAATCTTGAGGAAGTTCTCTCTGCAGAGGTGACGGTAAATGATAAGATCAATATTAATTTCAGCATAGTAACAAAATTTGGATATAATTCAAATAAATTATTTTTAAATGAAAATTGTAATATTTGTGATGATGTTTCCGGAAGGCACAACTCGATGACAAATTTTGATTTCGTTAATTTAATCAATGAGATCAATTTCCATTTGGAAAATCAACCTGTGCACTCGCACCGTTTGAAACCCCTTCTTTGTGAAACTAAAGTTTCTCCCCCTCTTTTGATCGCCTATTCATTGTCGCCAAGATGACGACGATTTGGAGATGTGAGCACATTTTTGGATGCGCATTGAGATTTTTATTGGTCTCCTGCGCACGCGATGCCTGTGGCATCTGGAACGGACAAATTGTGTACGCAGATCTGAAGTGGGCAACAGGCAAACATTTTAAATTTAAAAAAAACATCAGCGGCTTCGCTTTCAGCAAGGCGGGAACCTGCTAGCTTCGCTTCTTCAGTGAATGTTAGGAATCTACGTTTTTAAAATTCCAAAATGAGTCTTGTTCTCAAAACGTTCCATCTCAAAAAGTCAACAGGAGCGAAGACCACGGCAGTCTAAACAAATCCGTTCAGAAATTATCAGAAATGTCAAAATTCAAACCAAAAAATTCCAGCCGAAGTATTATTCAAATTCGATTAAATCGAGGGTAAAAAAGAGGAGACCCATTAAAAAGAGGTGCAAAAAGCGGTGATACGCAAGACAACACTATAATCATCGCTGCGCATCCCAAACAAATGTTATCACATCGCCAAGCCATCTGGTTCTTGGCGACAAACGGTAGACGATCCTAAGAGGCGAGAAGCGAAAGCGCAGCGTAAACTTTATTTTGATCCCCTTCTGACTAGCCTCATACATTTAAGAGGAAAAGCATAAAGGGTAAGGAGGGAGGGAGACGCCCTTTACTTCAAAGAGAAATACCTCATCACAAGCATCTAATAGTTCTTAAGAGTTTCAGTTTCCTTTGCCTGTCGTGAATTTTTGTAAGTTACTTCACCGTCCTATTGCGGCATCTAGGCTGCAATAGGTGTGGCATTTTAAAAAAATTGGACCTTGCAATTCTACATGATTGGCTTCATAACATTTTACACTCGTTAATATTTCTAATATTTTATCTACGTTCATTAGATTGTATCTATCGATATATTCCACAATGTTTATCCGATAATTCTTCGGTGATTCTTCTTCGGCATTCACAGTTTGAGGGTACGCCGTGATATTTAAAATCATTTATTTTATCATACTATAATTCATGATGTCATTGATTGCAGTGACATATTGAGCAGTATCACTTATGCTGTGCCGACGAGAAGTCTGAGGAAGAGTTATTTCTTTGTAAATGTATTTACCAGGTTTAATTACATGCGTAATTTTTCTATTTATAAATTTTACATAATTTTTAACAGGTACTCTGATGATTTTAATGTGTTTAATATCAAAATTGTTTATGATATTATTATTAGATAAGTTTAATATTTATATGGTGTTTTTAAGAGTGAATGTTTGCCGCTTTTATGTTCTTGAAGTGTTTTTATTTTGTGTGCTTTTTAAATTCCTGTTGTGTTTTTAGTGATTTCTTTATCTATCTGTTGTTTTTATCAATCTGTATTTTACGGCTATTTTAGTGTTTGCTTCTGTATCAAGCACTAAGTAATTGCAGCTTATTTTGTAGGTGCATTTTCGAAATAAATAAATAATTAACAGTGTGCTACGTATTTTCGATCCACTATTTTCTAAATAAACGCTGGTAATGAGCACAAGAATAAATTCGTTCTTCTCTTGGAGTACAATAAATTGTTGCTTTATCAGGTAATTATTTCTGCATCCGCAATGAAAATAAAGTAGAGAGGTTATTTCTTTAATACGGATGAAATATTTCACTCTGTCTTGTTTGTGTTAACTCCGATCAGATGTAAGCATTTCAATGCCATGAATAAATATGAGCTAATGAATAAATTTTTAAACACAATGGTTCTACAACTTTCAGTTAACTAATCTTGGATTGAAGGTTCATTAATACAGTATTAAAATCAAAATAAAACTCTGAGCTATTATATCATAATTTCTAAAGTAATATTGAAACTGAAAAAAAATTTAAAATATATATGTAGAATTTAACAAATTACTAATATCTGAAATAATTCGCACGCAAATAGACGTTTTCAAAGTCATTAAAATATGACACGCTCCTTGTGTGATTGCATCAGTGCATTTTTGTTTGCAGATTGCGCATTGTTTGCATTTTTTGCCTCATTAAAATAGCCTGTAGCGTGACTCAGAACAATTTGTAAGGACACATTTCTGTCCGATCATTTTTATTCTTCGTTTTATTACTTATTAAAATATTAAGTGTAACTGATTCTCTCGGTTTCCCTGAGACATTCGTTTTTTACAATTGTAACACCTAATTCATTCCAATATAATTCTAAAATAATATTAAATTAGCTTTGCATTTATGTTGTTTGTGTTTAATGAGCAGACAAATCCCGTGAATTTGAAGCTTCATCTTTGCTTAGTTGAGAAGCAAAACTGTGTTATCAATTTTCTCAATCCAGGAAAATTTTTGGAAAAATTAAAAAGGGTTATTTTATTTTTTTCTCTCCAATACTTAAGCCTTTTTAAAAGGAACATCATACGTATAAATGTAATGATTATTTCGTATTCTTTTTTCAAATATGTCATGAAAATTTTTATGATATATTTTGTCTGAATTATAACAGGAAGTATTAAGAAACTACGTGAATTATCAATGAGAATTTCTGTTATTAGAAAATATGTATTTTGAAGATAAAATTTCCCAAAACGGAAATATGAATAAAATTTTACTCCGTTTGCAATTCAAAATTAATTTCAAAAGAAACATAGACGAATCGAAATGAACGAATTTTAAAAAATAATCATATATTCCCATACGGAATTGTTAAAAATACTTACAATTTTAATCATAAGGCTTGCTTTTTTCTAGGTATCATATATAATTAATATAGGAAACTCTTATTCTTCCATAATATTTTCAAGATCTTACTTCATCATTAGGAATAATGACCATCAAATTTAATCCCCGAAGGATGTTGGATGTTTCAATTAATTTTGTTTTTGAGCCAGATTCCGCTTAATTTCCTAATTCTGCTTCCATTCACTTGATTTTTCTCATTTCTGAGAATTTATATTTATTAATGATCTAAAATTGGCTGCAGTTTCAAATAAATTAATAAAAGAACCTCGTCATTATCCTGCTTAGCTTTCGAAAGAGCAAATTACTTATACAAGATATTTCTTTTAAAAATGTTCTCTAATAATGAGATTCTTTTATTTATCTTTAAACGGTATGAGAAATTTGTTGCAATCAGTTAAGCTCTCTTGATCTCTCAAATTCAGTATACAGGGTGATTTAAAAAAAACCTCGCCAAACCTTAAAGGTAGAGCGCGCATACGATAAGCATCCAAAATCGCATAGGAACATGAGAGAGCAAACGCCATCTGTAGGCAGCAGATGACATTTAAAATAAAACAGCGCTGGACAAAATGCCGATATCGTTCTGAATCTTAATGTTATTGAACTGGAATTTTTAAATAAGTTGAGCAGTATATATGGCTCTGAAGTTGTGACAGAAATATTAAGCTAACTTTTGTGCATGCGCAGTAAAAAATTATTTAGTGCAAATGCTAATATACCCTTTACTACTCATCGTATTTACATGAAAGTTTGATACAATGCTTCTCTAAAAATTGTTACCTACTCTGTAAGTTTTATTTACTACATAAGCTAATATATCCTTTACTGTTCAATGTATTTACATGAAATTTTTGATACAATGCTTCTCTAAAACATTGTTACCTACTCTGTAAGTTTCATACAATTCCAAGGAAAACTCGTAAGTTGTAAGCAAAAATCGGGAGGAAAAATTTGGGAATTAATTAAGCCTAATCAGCCTAATTTGTCTTTACAGGTACGACGTATAGAGTGCGCCAGTGGGTATTTATCATAAGCAGAATAAAAACTTTCGAAGGCAAATTGCTCGCTACCCGTCTAACCTCGTATTGATATTCCTCCTACTTGTTTCGATAGTTCGATAGTTTCCACTGACAATGAATCAGTAATTCGTCTGATTGGACTTAAAAGTGCATGAAACGCTCTCCATAACCCAACCCAGTTATCTTGAAACTCGGGGAAATTATTCCTATTGAGCACTATTCGGCTGTTTTTGAAGAATTAAGCAAGAAAACAGCAGCTGATGTCGAATCTGATGCATTATATCTCGATGGAGAAGTGACTGAGTGTAGAGACCTAAAAACTGATTCTGAGACTGACTTGGAGAACAATCCAGTTCACGAAGAATATAGAAACTCAACCTCGAACGCAAATGTTTGTATCATCCATCCATTCAACCTCTAATCTTATTATACCTTAATGTTCGAATACAAAAATTGCATCTACATCATTTTTCGGTTTTATCAGTATTTTTAATTATTTTATTTTTCGCCACCGGAATTTCTTTCGAATCTTGTGGCATCTCTGGCAACTTTTGAAATTTAAACAGTAATTTTTAACAGTTTTATTAAATATCTAAATTTTTCTTAATTATTTTCTTAGAAATCGACTTAAATATTATTTGTCTTAACTTTTGATGTCTTTACATTTAATGTTTCAACTTTATTAAATTTTAAATCAAATTAATTGCACGGGACTATTTACTCGCTATCTTGTTTCGCGGATGTATTTGTGCGTAAAAAGTTGGTGTCGCCTGATAGGAAGAGATTCCTTTGTGCAATTTTGAATTGAGTAACTGAACAAGAAGGAGGTGTGTTTTTCCACCTGCCGGCTCCTGGAGGCTGTTGGGCCTTCATGGTGCTAGCCCCTGCTTTTATACTGATGGTCCCCGTAAAATGGTAAAGAAATTGATCTGCCAGAATTTATCATGTCTTTCTAAAAAAATGTGAAGGTGGTTGAAGTTTGATTAATGGCAACCGAATCGTGCTCGTTCTGTGTTTTTCTTTGTGCTTTTTCAAGTTTGGAATGGAAGCCGTTGGGACAGTTTTGCGTTCTTCTTATAATCTATTTAATAAACGGGCTGAGAATTTGACGACTTACAACAATCAGTAGATCGAGTGAACTTATTAGCAAGCTGAAGTTACCCGATCTCAGTTATTGCATAGAACTACTCAAACTACCATGCACAGCAATACTATAACAATTGAACAGCATGTCCCTCGCAGTCTTCTTTGTCGTGATGAATGTGAAAGTGAAAGAAGTTGTGGGCTTCAATTACGCAGCTGAATCACCTATAAATAGTTTAAAAGCTTGTACCTGATCAATCGAATGTGTATGAAAAAAGCGTGCTTCTGTGTTTTGCTTCATCTTTAAAGTTAATGCCAAAACTAATTTTTGAAAGAAAGTCTTTTTTTGAGTTGATTGCTTGCTATGCAAGTGTGAATACGGAATCGCACATCGTGCGTCTTCAATAAGTTTTCACGAACAAAGTGTGCACTGTGCATTGTCAACATATATCAATTTTTCTATAGAAGCAAATGTTTCTTGAATTTAAATATATTTGTTTTTAGTATCTTTTTATCATGTCGAGCCTGCAGCGTTTTTTTTTGTTATGATGTGTAGCTACATTTTTCATTTGTATTTTTATATTGGTTGTTTGTGTTCATCATAATTACTATTTATTCATAATAATATGGCAGTAATACTTAATTTAAACGATTATTAAATAAAAAATATTTTAAATTTATAACTTGATTCTGTTTTAATTTCTCTTATTGTATAAACAACGCTTTGTAATAATTATGTTTTCAGATAATTTTCTCTAGCGGCCAAGTATTTTAAAGGCAGGTGCTTTTTTTAGGTGTAGGATGTCATTGTATTCTTATTTTCGGCATCAAGTATGCATTTCATAATTGATATATTAATCTAATTTTATCAATAGGGCACGAATCTAGCATTTACGTTTTATAATTAACATCCTAAGATTAACACATAAAAAATAAAGTTATGTGTAATTAAATAAGCATAGAGTTGGAAGGAACAAGATGGTGCATAAAGTGCGACACCTGATCTCAGTGTTCTAAGGAGTTACCTGTCCGCAAAGGGTTAAGGTAGTCTATTACAAAATTAAACATATACATTAATTTTTTAAAAGTTAACGTCGGAAAAATGTAGAACACGAATATATTTTATGTGAGTGATTTAAATAAAAGACTATATAAAAATATGAATTACAATTTTCATTTAAAATCATAGTTAATCTTGTTCATTTTTAAGAAGTTCATCATGGTGGTCTCATATTTTTTAGAAAAATGGATTATTCGTGTCTTTCTGAACTTCGCCTGAAGAAGTATTATAAATCACAAAAAAATTGAGAATCGTTATATTCGTCTAAGAAGACAACAGTTTTCGTGTATTGAAATGAATGGCAGAATTCTTCAATTTTTAGTATTATTTTCATATATGCATCTTTTTCTTCTGAAAAGAAAACTGTATATTTTTCTGGTTTGCCACTAATTAAACCGAAATCATGGTCAAACGATTTCTGAAAAAAAAACAGATTCACAACTACATTTATTGCTACATACTCATTTTTATACTATCTATGAGAGCATTTACTATTGGAAAGAATAGTAAAATATTTGATATAACTTTGAAATAATTCTCAAATAGATTTCAAGTATAATTGAATGGAACCTGCATCTTAACAAGTAATCCCCTTATAGATATTCTATGGAAAAATCTTAACTTCACATCATTTGAAGTGGAAACTGTTAATTCTTCAAAAAAAGAAATCACTTTTATTAAAAGACAATTGCATTACTTGTGAAAATTTCAAACATCAATGAAAAGTATTACGTAAATATTGTAATATTTTTATGCAAATGATCTATCTATCTTCAAAAAGTGTAAAGTAAATATCCTGATATACCGCTGAAGTCCCTTAACCATTTTGAAAAAAAATATGCTAAGTTAACACGGCAAGGGAAAAAGTTCATTCAGGAATAAAATCCTTTTCGAACTTATTTCAAAAGAAACATGAAAAAATTAGCGGTGAAAAGTCGATCCCTTAATTTCAGAAGAAAAATGTTTCTACCTGTATCAGCTTCTCAGAAGAATCGTTCTCTGGAAGTAATACAACCAAAGAAAAAATAATGATTTTTCTTTTTTTTATACGTGTTTACAAAAGTATGACCAGAAATCGTTGCATGGAATTGAACAAAAATAGTCAGTAGTCTTTGACGAAAGTCAAAAGCATGTGTCGAAAATAATGAGAAAAAATTAAAAAAATAAAAACTTTAGGGACATTTTCATACAAGTTAACATCTTGAGAAATATATATTTTGTGGTGCAAGGAATATTGATTTAGTTAAGTAAAACTGGATATTACAGAATAATAACAAAAATAAAGTAAATGCTAATAGTTTGGTAAAGAAATATTTCATCCTTTGAGATTTACGGGAAATTTTTCAAAATGTAAGAGTTTGCAATTACAAGAGAAATATATTTCTTATATTAAAACTTTGGAAAGAACTCCATTATTCTTTGATTCTGTAAATATTTTGAAAATTCATAAACAATTAGATATCTAAGATTTATTCAATTTCTGCGCCGTTCTTATTCGTAAACAGAAATTTTAGTCAAAAGCGAGATTAAGAATTCGTAGGTTAGTAAGTTTCTAGAACTGATATTTAAGTAAAAGGATTTAACATAAATATTTGGATAAAAATATTATAATGGCATAAGATAGATGGGCTATTAAAAAACTCATTCTTTTTCACCGTAGAAACTTCTCATATTAGCGTTCAAATAACTTGTTAAGCAGTCTCCCGCATTTTAGCATTTAAATTATAGTACATGTGTTTTTCCGTCAAAATGTTAGCTTAATTTTTGTGAAAAGGTTTTGTGCTATGGTTTCAAAAGCTTAGTTTTTTCCCTTCTAATATTGAGAAAAGGAAGTCTTCATTATTGTCGTAAATTATAATGAAGAAAGATAATTTTCGAAATGATCATATTCAGTTAATTGCTTTCTTATTTATTTTATTCAAATATTTGCTTATTTTCTTCTTCTAGTTAAATTACAAAAATTAGTAGAAAACATCGATTTCTCAAAAAGTAATCCTACATTTGTCGCTACCTCTATCCTGACTTATCATACTTTAAAATACAGGGTGATTAGGAAAAACTTTGAAGGATTAGGAGGAACTTTGAAAAGCTCTATGTACAAAATAAGTTATGACTTTGATTAACCAATTACTTCAAAATAACATTGAAAAGTTATAAATTCAGTAAATTCATGAATGTTTAAAGTGACTAAAAGAAGAAACCGAACTGTCGAATGATTAAAAAAATTCAAAGAATAAAATTATAGAATTTTAAGGAATAACATTGAAACAAGGAACATAAACTAAATTGTGCTTAGAAATTAATTCTCAAGGAATACGTGTCATTATTAATACACTTTTAAGATTTTCAAAGAAAGTGTTGTATTTCTTTAATGCCTACTAAGGACACAGAGTAAAATTCTGGGATCCTGTAAAATGAAATGTAATGAACAGAATTTGTAATGAAATTTCCAAACGATAATCAAATGATTACTTTAAGAAAAAGTATTTTAACATTATTTAATTTTATTTCATTCTTCCCTATTGTAAGTGACTGACTCTGTTTGCAATATTATAATTATATACGTCTATAGGAAAATGCATTTTAAACAAGGACGACATTTAACGAGATATATTGCGTTTAAGAATTTAGAATGTAAATTTAATTTGTATTTTGCTTATTTTATATTGGTGGTTTGTGATATGGAGCTACTCTAGCGTTAAACCACCCAACATTTGCGCATATTTTATTTTTAAATTTTGAGCGAATTTTCTAATGTTATTTGAGTTCAGTTTCTTCTGTTTTGATAAAGATATATAACTGAAACTTACAATAATATATTTGTTCTAGTCGCCTGACCATAGTCCTGTAAGAACCTAACTTTTTATTCCCCAGACGACTGATATCGAATCTTATACATTTCCACTTCGCATGAGTTCTAATTAAAATAAAAAAAAATACCACAATAGATAATGCCTTCTTTTTCTCACAACAGAACAATCACAATTTACAAACTTTTATTTTCTTCAAAATTTGAGTGACAACAAATGTGTATACTGATTATTTATTCCAGCCTGTTTTTAATTTGGTATTTTTCAAAAGCGAATTTGCTTCTATATCTCTTAACTTTTGCTTATCGCGCTTTCGTATAATTTTTAACAACGCATCGTAAACATTTTTACTGAACTCAATATACTAAAGTATGTCCAGTTTGTTTTATTACTGATAGGGTTTGCTACATTTATTATATTAGATAGATTTCTGCCTTTTATGGGAATTTTTAAACAAACTATTTTTTTTAAATTTCTCCTTTTCGGGATGCGCACTTTTTTTATTAATATACTTACTCTGCGGATTTTTAATGCTAACGTACTAAAACGTATTGCCTCCTCTGCAACGTATCTCTTGAAAGTAGATGGCAGTCTGAATTTTACGCTCCCGTAGAGTGTGAAGCGCAGTACTTCAAAAGATTAAATGTTTATGAATAAACTTGAGAATTCTGAAAGAAATATAAAATACTGATGAGCCAGATTTCTTGCTTCACAGCTTTCTGTCTTTGAAAGATAGCAGATTTCTTTTTTCATTATATTTTTTATTTGCGCAGAAGTTTTTTCACAGCGGTTGATATCTCAGAAATAGTAAATTTTATGCAGGAATGTTCAATGATGCTCAGTTAGAATTTTCAAAAAATTCTATAGCTACATTCAGCATCTTTTATCTAAGTTTCTAATACTCTGAATTTTCCATTTAAACATTGATATGCCATGATACCGAATACTAAAAAGATACTTTTTCTCATTATGATACTAAACCTATGGGCAATAATTGAAAAGTATTCTAAATGTAAGACTTGGTGATGTTTGTTTCAAAATAGTTACTTCATATACTACGTTAGGAAAGAAACCCAATTCGCATTATTCGCTTAAATATTATGTATAAAGGAAATCATCCTATCTTTAGATATTAACTATAAGAGATAAAGATGTAACATTTAAAGTCGATATCTATTGTGTTTTAAATTAGAAAAAAATGTTTGTGTCAAAAATATATTTCAGGTTTTTAGATTGTGTTTCTTTAATTCCAAAGAGGTTTTCGATTTCCATTTTATAGAGACAATGTTCTACCAACTTGGGATATAAATATGAAGTGTGAAGTTGTTATAGCAATATTCAGATTGAAACATATTTAACTCAAATGAATCGTCTAATTCTGACGCAATAACTAAGCTACCAATAGGTATACTAATACTACTTCAACTGGGGAAAATGGAATGGAATGCCAAAATTTTAATATAAAAAAACCCTGTTTAAAATTGTTATTATAATTAAATGAATTGATTGATTATTGTAATTGAATGATTGATAATTAAATGAAATATTAGATGATAATCTTCATACAAAGATACTTGTGATTTTGTGAGATTTCCGCTTGGGCAACATAATTTAATTTTTGGCGAATACGATGCATTTTTGTTGTTACTGATTTAAGTACTTGCACGTTATAGCGGCCACCGAGATTGAATTGCCAAGAAACCGAGTTATACCACCAAGTTAGAAGACGATTTGGCAGTCAGCTTTTTATTGGTCTCTTGCGCACGCGATGCTTGTGGCATCTGAAAAGAACAAATTGTGCATGCGATGCCTGCGGCATCTGAAGTGGGTGCCGGGCAAATTTTTTAAACTTAAAAAGACAACAGCTGCTGCACTTTCATCAAAGCGGGAACCTAGTAGCTACGCTTGTTAATTGAATGTTAAGAATCTACTTTTTTTAAATTCCAAAATTAGCTCTCACCTCAAAACGTTCCTTCGTTAAAAAAATAACTGGCGAAGAGCATGGCAGTCCTATTCAAATCCGTTTGGAAATATTCAGAACTGTAGAACACTGAACTTACAACCAAGGTCGCCAAGTAAGCTCGGTGGCCGCTTTAACAAACAAGTACCTTGATTTATTTTTATAAGACGATTTACAGTCAACCAGTGCATGTCACAATAAATCCAAATCAAGTATTTGCTTCATAAAATAAATCAAACCTATTATCTTAGATTTCTAAGAAGATATTAAAAAATGTATTTGGATTCATGCTTCTTGGCTTGGAAATGCTTCTCAATAAGAGAGTATAAAAGTTTTTTATGTACTATAGCTTCGTCAAATTTAACCATTACCTTAATTCTATGATATCTCCTCAGTGAAAATTGGTGCATCATTTTCGCAAATGAGAAAAATTCGAGGAATTCAAATCACTCAGTTAACAAATTCAAATCTGTTATTATCACTAACTCTACTCGATATTTAGTTTTAACTCTTCAATTAATCTATAACCAGATACCACTCATAGGTTTTAGAGACTAAGATAAGTGTAAGAGATTTATTTACTCTCTTCGTGGATGTTTATTGAACTCTTTTAAATGTAAATTTCGTCGGCTCTGAAACAATCACATTTTTGTTCTAATAGTATTCTCATTTATGAGAGATAAAAAATAATAAAGATATTAAAAGTTAAATATATATATATGTGATATTTTAATTTTTTAACTTTCCTAAATAATCTTAACGACACCTCATTTTAAATACTTCTACTTTCATCATAATAAACACACTACAGCTTTCTTTTCAAATCACGAGTTTCTAAAGGAGAAATTAACGTTCCTGGGTACTTAAGCGTTCTGCGCATTCATTTCTGCCCTTTTTCACGCCAGCAGGTAAGCTTTTAACAACAACGCGCCGCTCGGGCGTAAACTTCTGATTTCTGGTCATGGAGCTACATACAAATTAAATACTTTACCTATGAAGAAATAACGCCTGATGCCTAAATAAAAGAAGATTTAAACAAATATCGTCTCTTCCTTGATGATCAAAATGGACTGCCTTTCACCTTTTTAAAGCGTGATCTTATATATATATATATATATATTATAAGTAAATAAAGATATTAAAAGTTACATTACCTATGTAATGTAACTTTTAATATCTTTGCAAGGGCATTCTGAAAGTTGAAAATTATGTATATCTATATTAATTATTAACCATATGTATTTCCAGAATAGTAGAGAATGACCTTCTGGTTCATTTCTTAATAGGAATTTATCTGTGGAACAAATCTCAAGAAATCCGTCAACAATACCAGTCTATTCTCCAATAAGTCAATGTTATAAGAAAAAAGATTAGCGTAAATGATTTTCATGACTTTGCTAATTACAGAAAAAAGCAGGAATACATTTATTTTATCATATTTCAACTTCAATGTTAGGAGATAATATTTCATCGATTTCGGTTTCGAGTTTTGTAAAGAGCTTATAAGCATTCATTGTAAACTTTAGTAGGAATATTTCAGGATTTTATTTCCAACTAATATTTCTTTATCTGTTAGGGAATTTTCTTGGATATATTTCATTAAAATTACTTTAAGACACAGGCAGCTCTTCAAAATAAAATGCTACGGGGAATAATCATTTTAAATAAATAGTTATGTGCATTTTTAATAAAAATAAATCGTGAACATCTACCATAACAACAAAATTTACTTAGGTTTTAGTTTATTGATCGAAGGTAACTAATATTTGTGAAGTATGGATGTGAAATATGCAGATACATTAACGGTTTATTTTCGCTTAAAAACAGGACGACACATGGGACATGCTTTCCTTAAATTAGGGTAGTCATCATTTAGCCTTTGAGGTTTTTATAGATTAAATCACCAACGGAAATGTGTTTATACATCTAAATATCTTCTTATTTTTGTTTATTTTTTACATATTTATCCTTAGTTTGCCAAAAGTGCCTATTTGTTAACTTAAAAAGTAAGTATCTTATTTTTAACAAATAAGGTTTCCATTTGAGCACAACTCAATCTACAACGTTAAGGAAAGTTTAGTAAGTTTACATTTTATAAAAATAAACCTTTTCTGCCTTAACTTGAGACGATAACAAGTAAAAGCCTTTCTTAAATTGGTTCTACAGATGAGTATTTTTCGTTTCATGATCTCTCTTAAGCTGCAAAGACATAAATGTTGACTCTATGATAAATAAAATATTTTGCTTTTCTGCTGTATAAAATTAAATCCGTGTCGTATGGAAATTCTTTTACAAACACTTATGAAATGAATAGCACCTTTTTTCTGAAATGCTGTGAAAAAAATTTGTAAAAATTCCATACAGAAAAATAACTTACTTATGATTACACAAAAAGAAAAGATAATGATGATAAATCTATGAAATAGATTTCCTGAATTTGTCTAAATATAACATCTTTGAATCTTCTAAGAGGAATGAGGGTACATGTTTACACTAAGAAACTCATGTTTATTTTAAATTTGTTTATCCGAAGCTATGAAGCACGAAAAACAGAAATTGAATTCAACAACAATATAAAAAAAATTTAATCTAACGGCAGAAGTGCTTTTTATCATGATTTTCGTTGGAAACAAATTTCTTAAAAACAAGTTGAAAAAATAAATTTGTGGAAATATGTCAAGCGCGAAACGTTCTGTTAATATTTATTTTTCTTGGAGGTTTGCTTATAGCTCTTGAAATAAAGTTCATTTTTCAAAGAAAACTTACAATTTTATATCAAAACCTTTACATTTTAATTTTACATTTACCTTTTACCTCAAACCTTTACATTTACCTTAAGATTTTTTATAAAGTATTTCTTTTAAGCATATGAAGAAAAACATGTTCTAGTAAAAGGTATTTAAAAATATAAAATCTGCATTGAGCTTCCTTCGAAGGCGATTAGAAGGGGTTATTCTGTTTGTAACAAATAAGTATTTTTCTGAAATTCACAATATCCTTGGATCTAAATTAATTTTTAAGTAAAATGAAATGTTTTGTTTTGCTTAAAAATCTCTCTTTAAAGGTACTTTCGAGTGTAAATATTATAAATATCAAATTATGTTTTTAATCCTGAAAGCCTACTTCACTTTTCAAATGAATTTCTAATGATATTCATCAATATATCATATTATCAATATCCATATTAATATGTTAGATATCAATCTTAAACTAACCATTATTTCGATCAGTGAAACACAAGGAAAGGCGATTTTAGTGCACACGGATTGACTTCAGAAGTTAATTTGTTTGTTAAAATTTCGGTCTTAAATGTCTTCTTCTGATTTTATTTCGCAAATGACAATAATATGGAAATCATATTTATAGAACCTCTGATTTAAGCTAAGTTTAATTCTGAACTGGTTAGTGCAAGCAACAGTATACGGTAACCATTCTCTAACTAACATGCTAATTCATATACTAAAGATTTAGTGTTGATTTTCATAAGACACTTGACTATTATGAAATAGCAAATAAAATTTATCTGATTTGATGCCATTTTTTTTAATTAGAGAATTTTTATTTCACTACTACTTCAGCTATTCTCTTATGGAGTAATTAAATATTCTTACGATAAAATAAATTTAAAATGCTTCAAGAAAATATCATATATAGAATACGTATATTTTTGCGATACATACAAAATATTAATGTTGCTAAGAAAATATCATGTGCAGAATACCTACATTCTTACTATACAGTTAAATTCATATTGGTTCTAAAAAAACATCATGCATAGATTGGGTTTTCTATTGCAAAAAATTAAATGATGAAATTAAACATTACAATATTTCTTGTATGCACAACCTATACTGATTGAAACAGATTTGATACAGCTTGCTGTAACTAAAATGTAAAATAGAATTTTTCACATCTAGCTTCTAGCACTGTTAAAGAATTTCTGAGATTATGCATGTACAACGTCCTATAAATTATCAGAAATTTTGTAACATATAAATCGAAATGAAAAAGAAAACTCTAATATTTGATACTGAGCAACCGGATCTAGAGATTAGAGGTGAATGAAAGAGCACCATCCTAGTTTTTGTCTTTTTTTATCCTCGAGGCTGACTTAGTTACTTAAAAGATGACGCAGTAGAAAAAATGTGTATGCAATCAAGTGTTCCTAGTGCAAACCGATCGAAATGTCCTTCATTTTAAAAGCATTATTTGCCCAATTGAAATTCACAATATTTTCCCTATTAGCACAAGATGCTCTACAACATTCATACAAAATGTAGTTGTGTTGCATTCAGAATATGGTAGGAACATAGTAGAGATATCGTGAAATATCTTGTGCCAATGGGCTGCTTATAAAAAATGTAGCTGGTGCGATTTTCTTGGCAACTGCAGTATATTCGAAAAAATTAAAGTACTCCAAAAATTGACGTATATAATTGTAAGATTCTTACGCAGCTCGTGATATTTTTATTGCAGTTTATTAAAGATTCGAATGTGAAAGAAATTTATACAGAACGTGATAGTTCCAATGTAAGAAAAAAATGGTTTTATGTCCTGATGTCTTTGAAATTAAAAGACTATTATAGCCAATTATTTTTTCTAAAATAATCGAAAAAGATATGATCAAAATTTGAATGCAGTACATATCATGATTATATATCCGGATGTGCGAAACACTTATTGTTGAAGATCTGTAAATTGAAATAATACCTTTTTAAAAATATTAATGATTTGTTTATGTAAAGTTCTACTTACTATAATATTTTTATTCAAACATTTAACTCAAAAAATCAATCGAAAACATTTGCTATATATAATCATCGTTCAATAAGCGTCATTATTTTTAGTTAATTTCAACAAAAGTTTAAATAAATAAATAATGCCTTTTACAATATGAAATCCAAACTATTTATGTGTGTTTTTTAAACCAAACTTTTTAGGCTGACATCAATGAAAATCTCCAGCTGGCTTTGAAAAACATATTTAAAAACAAAAAATTTTCATGGTTCCTTTGTTTATTTTTTCGCTGTTTCATTCGTTAATCCATTAAATGAAAAAAAAACATTTTTTGCGCTATATTAAAATTTAGAACATTGTCTTATTCTGTAACTGTAGTTTGACTGTCAGGCTGATTTCTCTAATTTTCACAGGTATTAAAATATTTAAAAAATTCTAAAAAATATAAATTACTGTCGTGATAACTTACGATTTATTTTGCTCATATTTACTTGATGCGTTGATACTCATATAGACACACGCAATAATTTAAAAAAATAATATATGATATTTTAAATGGATATTAACTATACACACGAAGGCAAAAAATACAATATTTTGAAAACTTAAAAAAGCTTTTCATGTTAATTTCAAGGCAATGCTCATGTTAAAAACGCTATGAAATTAGTCCCGTTCAGATAGTTTCCTTTCTTCTGTATGTGTGTGTTTATCGAAGAACACTGAATATATAGTTAGTTAAAGCGTTTTTGACGTTGAGAGATTTAGTTCAAAAGTTGACAAGATTTACAATATATATATTGAGAGGAAAGTACCACAAGCCGAATTTTCAGCAACCGAGAATATGCATTTATGAGATATCATGTTCTCAAGAACATACAAACTCACAATTCACGGAAGTCTATGTCACAACGAGTATACGATAAAATCGAAACAAAAGTAGAAATGAATGATTTATTTGAAAGAAAAATGATGTCCTTTCAAAAATTAGTTTAATCATGGCTTCAAAAACATATAATAAGAGCAAATGTGATTAAAAAATATTTTGCGTAAATTGCTTTACAATAACAGGAAGAAAAATAACTAAGTTATGAAAAAATCCCTTCCCGTTCTACTTCGTTTTATAATCAAGAATATATGTGGAAAATAGTTTTAAAATACTACGAAACTTAATGCATTTCAACAAAAAATTTAAAAAATGAATTGCTGAAAATAAATGAGCATTCACCGTTTAATATGGATTATGCTCTGACTGTGAATTTTAATCAGAATAACTTCAATATGAACAAGAAAAATGTACAATAGTTTTATAATACAGTAAAAAAGCATCGAAACGGCCCAACCTCTATGTTTATTGATTAAAACGCTTTAGTAATTAAAACTTACTGCTTTTGTTTAACTTGTGTCCAGAATGTCACAGCCAACATAAAATATAATTTTTTAAAATTTATCTGAATGTAGAAGAAAAAGAAATATAGTCACATATTAATCAGACAATAAACAAATGCGCTTTTATGAAACTCAGTACTAAGCATTTATTCATACTTTATCAACATAAAATATGCAATCTACTTATGAATTAAATAAATTATACAATTTCAGTTATAAACTTTATTTCTTGTTATTCTCTGGTTTTGGTCTCTAAATTCAAATAATTAAATTTAATTACTGAATTAATAATTATAATAAAACGATTGACTCTACTGCCTTTATACTAAGGAAACAAAAAGTGTTTAAAACTGACTAAGGCTTAAAAATGTATATCTTTAATATTTTTCTTCTTTTTATTAACTATGTGAATGCTCCCAAAAAATGTAACCACTCCTCAAAAAGAAATGACTTGGTACGTTTAAAAATTGACTCTTTCTAAGCTTGTAAGAATAGTCGGATTTGTTTTTAAAAATAGTAAATTCACCAACAAAAAATCTGTCATGCAACAGCAATTGATATCTAAAAAAACAACTTCTTATCAAACTGTTCCAAAAAGTAGTTTTTTAAAAGACTATAGTTGAAGGCTGATCCGCGTTTCCCAAAAACGGATTTCCTGACGTGAAACTCAAGTATTCAGAAAAGTTTCCAGATAATTTTTTGGTGCGATTATATGGTCTAATGATAAAAAAGATGTGCGCCGGCATTCATCAAACCTTGTTGTTGAAGCGGTTCTTCAAAGTATCTCACCTTTGCAAAATATATAGATTTGAGGAATCAGGAAGTTGCATGCTTTCTAGACGGAAAAACTGGCGCACTGCTTTCATCGTAGACTAATCTAAAACATTTTTATACATCTCATACCGATGATAAACGACATGATAATCTGCATGCACTCTTGGTTCAATATTATGATATAATGAATGAGGAATATATTATTATTGATGAAATAATAATACAATCAAAACTTTTGATGTATGATATTGTAGTTAAATACTTTATTCTGATTTCATTTTTAACGATATCATTTGGTTATTTGCAAGTCCTTTTTTCCTAATATGTTGAACATAAAACTTTTTGGTTTGTACTACTGCATGCAGGTAAATTTTTTCAGGCAATAATTACAGGGTTAAACCAGCGGGAGTGGTCTCCCCTAAACTTTCTCGTATACTTTCTAAGTGGAGATTCGTCAAAATCTCGAGTTCGAATTTTTTTGACGATTACAATACTTTCTCTCTGTGTACTTCGTATACGAGAAAGTGAAACAAACAAACCTGAAATCAAATATCTGTTGCCACGTTTCAAAAAAATATTACTTTGAAGCATGCGATGAATACTAAAGCGAAAATTCTGCTTTGGAATTGAATTCCCAAGAAAACAATTTATACTACCACAACCGTAACAATTGCAAAAGCGCGTAAATGAAAGATTTGCTGAAATAATGAGATCGGTTTGAATTTCAATTGCATTTCAATATTTGAATATTTTTAAGTTGAACTTACAAATGAAACGGCTTATTGAAATGAATGTTCTAGTAATTTTGATATATTTTTTACTGATTTTATTCTTTAATTAGAAAATAGTTTTATTTATACTTCATTTTTAATAATTTTCAAGACAGAAAGAAATTTATTCATTCTGTAAAATGACGAACGAAAAAGTTAGAAAAATTTTCAATATATTTTGCATTCACTACTCTTATGGTGGTTTTGCCATTTTTCATTAAAATATTTTATTCTTAAAATATGTATTCTGTATAACAAAGAACGACGGATAAATGCATCAATGTAGCTCAAGAAACCTTCTTATTATGTTAAGCAGTAATGGTAGCTGAGTGAAGTTTGAGGTATGAGAAAGAAAGTCATTTATTAAGTATTCAAAAGATATAATGTCAAATATATATCAATTGAATACCTAAGTGTATATAGGCACAAATAACTGCGAAACCAGTCAACTATATCTAAGAATGTGGTTGTCTAGATACAGTGAAACAGTTATACGCTACAAGACAAACTAACAGAGCTCCCCTTGGCCAAACTTCCAAAGTTCATATCGCGAAAACTACAGAAGACATAAGCAAAAATTTAATTACAATGTTTTCGAGCATCATCTATTTAACATGTAAAGGCATGCACTTTTCACGAATACCACTAACCTATGCTTGTACGGTCGTCAACAAAAAATGGGACACCTCTGTAACTTAGGTATATATTATCGCATTTTCACAGAACTAGCAGCGATTTTAATGACTCAAGGGGGCAGGTTTATTGAGATCGAAAAATTGATTAATTTATTTAATTAACATAGTTAATTAGCTGCTATCTCGACATTTTTCCATTACGCCTACCACTTTTTTTCGATGAATGATTCTTCGTCGTGAAATTAGAACTCAAAAAAATTTTCACAGAGTTTTGATGATAATTTCGAGAGTTAAAGGGTTCTGAAAAATGGCTTTTCTAATGTTAAATGAATTATATAAACTTTTAATAACCTCTCGGAAAATATTGTATATTTCTCAAATTTTTTCCCTCCCTAAAGCAACTTAAACTTACTACATAAAATTATGGAATAAATTCAATATTTTTAAGAAATTTTTAAACTTTAGTCTGAAAAAATGGAATTAATTGTAACATTGTAAAACTTTCACATGAGAGCAAAGCTGAGATGTTAAAACATGGGAATAAAAACGTGTGCATATATATAAGTTTGCATACAAATGCATATACATACATTTTTAAAATTTGCAAAAAACCGCAAAATTAGAGCAGGTAAGTGGGAACGCCTCGTAACGCCGACTTGTTGAGGAACCGTACAATTATCTCTTCGTGAAACAGGAGCTTTCACAGAAATCATGAAATCGCGGTTCGAAAATTACTATTTTTTTCAGATCAGGCGACTTTTATATAAAATGGATTATACTTTCTTCTCAAAAAATTAAAAATTTCTTAATCAATTCATATAAAATTCGTAAAATTTCTTATTAGAATAAAAAATAATTAAATTGTTGAATTGCGATTCTTAAGAAATTATTTAAAATTTATTTTCTTCCTTTCTTTTTTTCGTCAAGATTTAATCCCATTCCCCCATTTTATCATTTCCCCATAGCTCTGTTACGACTTAAAATAGGGAAAAAATTCAATTAGGCGAATTATCACCTTATCAGAACGAATAACTTTTATATCAAAAGTTTTTGTCAGTTAAAATTGCTTAGACGTTATGAGCTGAAAAGCGATATTGAATTTCCCAGCATCCCGTCCCCGCAATTTATAATTTCCCCATTAATCTGCTACGATTGAAGATATAAAGAAACTTTCAATTTGGAAAATTATCACCTAATCATAACGAACAACTTTTATATTGAAAGTTTTTTGGCAACAACAATTGCTTAGAAGTTATGAGCTGAAAAGCATTGTTCAATTCCTTAATTTATCTTTTCCCCATAGCTCTGTTACGATTAAAGATAGAAGGAAAATTTCAATTAGGGGAATTATCACCTTATCATAACAAACTACTTTTATATTGAAAGTCTTTTGACAGCAAGAATTACTTAGAAGTTATGAGTTCCCGTCAGCCGCATTCACTTCCACTTTTTGTACGGTAAACAAGCTGATACACCTGGCTTTGCTCCGGATTAAAATGCTTTCACGTCTAATATTTTTAATGTAAAAACTACTATTGTATAAAAATCATAATACACAGATTCCTTTTTCTGATCTGAAGCGTTTGTAATTAAAATAAGTATATCAATTGAAACAAACGATTTTTAAAAACAGCTGTTTTCTCCATAAATTATTATTTGTTATACAGGTATTTCAAATTTCATTAACAATTACTAAAGTAAAAGAAAGAAAGGTTTCAATGAATATTTTGAAACAATTAAATTAACTAGTTAATTATTCATTAATTTAAAGAATGAAAATCAATCAATCATTATTTGGTGCTTATATAAATTGTTAATCGTCTACTTTTAAAATTTTCTTTTAGCATTAGTCCAGAATTCTGTGAATGTATTCTGGTAACTATATAGGGTGTTCATTAATTATTGTCGGGGTTTCCGTACCTCATAACTTTCGAATAAAAAATATTACTCAAAAACCGATTACGTATTCGTAAATTACAACTCAAAGAATTTCATTAATGATATTAAAAAGATTAATGAATTTGTTCATGGATGCCGTTCGTGGCTCGTAACACATCGAGACGAAATTCGATTTCCCTCCAAGTGTTCTCTAGCATTTGTGGGGTAACATTTTGGATCGCAGTAGCAATTCTGCTCTTCAGTTCATCAAGGGAGGGCACAGGGGTCTTGTACACAATGTTCTTGACAAACAATGCGTGGACTGCGAGTAAACGTTTCTTGGATACGATCAACATTTTCCTGCGAAGTGCTCGGTCTTCCCGCTCCCTTTCGGTGTAGAATGCAACCAGCTTCCTGAAATTGTGTTAACCAGCGTCTGATAGAATTATCCGAAGGAGGATCTTTCTTGTAGGTGGTCCTGAAGCGACGTTGAGTAGTTATGACTGATTTAGTTTCGAAAAACCACAATACACACATTGATTTTTCTTACATGGTCGCCATTTTTATTTATGACGTCATAATTACCCAGACTGCAAATGCGCTAAGATCGCATTGTTGCCACGTAAAATTCTTTGAGTTGTAATTTACGAATACGTAATCGGTTTTTGCGTAATATTTTTTATTCGAAAGTTATGAGGTACGGAAACCCCGACAATAATTAATGAACACCCTGATATTAATATTATCCTTGTTCTTTAACAATAAAGAATATTGTTACAAATTCTGTATAAAATTAATTTTGAAAAAATCTTAAAATGAGAGAAACAAATTGTATGGAAATGAAATTTTTGTTACTGAAATGCTAATTTTAAAAAAAATTTAATAAGGTGTAAAAATAGTTTCGTGAGATAATGTTTTCCAAAGATATCGCGGTAGAACGCAAAAAGAATTGCTCTTGTGCTGCTTCGTTATCATTATTGTCTGTTTCCACATTTCTTTTCCTCTGTCTTCGTCTGGCGGCAGTGTCTTTCAAATGTCTTTCATGATTTTACCACGCCGATCATAGCAATACATAAAAATGCTAATTTCGTAGGTGTATTTATAACCGCCAGAATTCAGTTTTTATTAATAACTAGCTGTTACCCGCGAATTCGTGCGCGAAGAATTTGAATTATTAATTTTTTTTTAAATTCACGAATGTAAATGTTTCGTTACATGTTGAAACGGGAAATTAAAAGTTTTGACTGTTGACAATACATAATTGGACAACTAACAGGAATGTATGCTGTTATAGTTAGGTAATTTGTTTATCTATTCTAACACACTTTTGTATACTACCTTTCTTCTTTTACGTTTTTTGCACGAATGTAGAGGTTTTGTGGTCTGGACACACGTGAACACGCCATATATAGTTGTCCATGGGAAAAATATGGTTTATCCAAATGTACGCCTGTCCCTTTGAGTGTCTGGCCCTGAACCTGGCAAATGCTAATTTTAAAGGGAATTGTTACATTTTGAACTTGGATGGTAAATTCTTCGGTATTATCGGAATGCGTGAAATTAAAATCACTCTCTCGTTTTTAAACACTCTCACGACGTTTGGACGTAGGTGTGCAATTTGTAACCGTGCGCAGTGTCGGTACATCGAGATTACGTATCAATAGTACTAGCACAGCGACTTTTAATCTCAGTTTGTCGGAAGAGTACCCTTGACAATTCTAAATGAGTTGAAGATCTTGTTATCTGTTATATGAAGAATTTGATGTTAATTATTATTGCCCATTAGCATATCTACAGGTATATATTCTATAATACCTCCCTCCATTTGTGACATATTTTTTTATTTATCTGACCTAAACTTTCATTAATCAGTGCCAAAATTACCTATTCAACAACCATTCTCTATTCTCCATATATTCTCTGTTACTGTAAATTATATCATTGTACTCAATGGTATCATCAGGCCCTTATAATCTGTGGAATATACCATCCATCACGCTATATATGTCATCCACTTCTACCATTCAAAAGAATACACCCGTACGATCGTGCGGGTTAGGCTTTAGCTTATATTTCTGTTCCTGGTTAGTTATATGCAATAAATGCCAGAAGAAATGATTTTTCTTGTTTCTAGAATTTCTGAGGATCTATTTTTCTCATTGGATGGCAGATATCGTCCATTTTTGAGTTGTAGTCGGCATTTAAACAATTCGTTAAAAAATACGTCCGGTCATAAAGGGATAGAACAAAATACTATATCTTCGCATATTTTCCTTTAGTTATAATTAACATTAGTCTCTAAATTTTAATCTAAAAACTCTTGCAGCTATATCATATCTATCAATAGATTTCTGTTCCAACTTCAATTCATCGACAGCTTCTTGAATAAAATCTGATATGGAAAAGATACAAATATAAATAACTAAAATTAAATAGACTGCAAACTCGAAAAATGAAAATCAAGCGTCGAATTGAGTAATTTCAGTTATTATTCCATATATAAATTGTTTATTTTCTCAGAAAGATCACATAATCGCGGTTTGCTTTATGATCACGTGATGTTTGACATTAAAAATAAGTTATCCCACGTGTAGTTTTGCTGTGAAAGCATATAACAAACAGACACTCTTTCTCATTTAATATATTATTAAGAATTTATTATTTCTTAGGAAACGCAGGTAAAAATGACAGGTAATATGAACTGCGATGATTTTTTAATCAAATTAAATAAGCTTTAGAATTCTTTAAGAACCAATGAAAACATTGCCAAACGATATTTAAAAAAATAAACAGAAAAAATAATAGCAAAGTAATTACACCGTTGCCTAGCAACTCACCAGTATCAACACTATGTAGTATCATTAAATTTGATTCACTTTAAAATCGTCTGCATGTCAACTTTTAATTAAATTTTGAAAAATTAATAAAATTTGAAGGACAAATGTCACGATATACAATTGATATCATTAGAAAGGTAAAATTTTAAACTTTAAGATGGTATAAAAATAATTTTTGGGGGATAATTTTCTCCGAACCTACAGCGGAAAAACGGTTTCGGTTACTTTTTAATTAACTGACTGTTTAATTAACTTTTGAGCTTTAAAAAGTTGACAGTAATCTTCCCCTGGTCCTAATTAATAAGTGTGCAAAATTTGGTTGAAATCAGTGACGTGGTTTAGAAAGAGATGTGGAACATAGATACAAGCATACAAATATACAAACATACAATCATACAAACCCACAATGACTTTTATTTATATTAAGATAGTTGTTATGCCCGGCGTTGCTCGGGATTAAAATACATTCATGTCTAATATTTTGTTGTAGAAAACTACTTTTGTATAGAAAATTACAATACCCAAAATTCTTTTATCGTCTGAAAGGTTGTTTTTAATTAAAATGAGAATATCAGTTGAACCAGGCGATTTTAAAAACCGCCGATAGCTAATTTTCTCCATAAGTTATTAGCATTTATTGCATAGGTACTTCAAATTTTGTTCATAAATATTGCAGTATAAGAAAGATTCTAACGGATGTTTTGGGACAATTATATAGTAAAGTTTTCATTGAGAAAAAGTGTTAGAATAAATATGAATAAAAATTATATAATTCGTCTCCATCTAAAATTCTTCTAATGTGATATAGCAAAAGTTCTTATGTCTTCTTGTTCTTCACCAATAAAAAAAGTGTTATAAATTGTAAATTTTATGCACAATTTAATTTTTGAAAAATCATTAAAATGAGGGCAACGAATTGAACGGAAATGAAAGTTGTGTCATGAAAAGTTAATTTTTTAAACTTTTTTTACGTGTAAAAATAGTTTTTGTGACGAAATACGTATTTTTGAAAAATATCACTGAAAATGCCAAAATCTTGCTTAATTTAAAATTAACTGAAATTTTAATAAGATTTGTGTTTTTAAAAGTTGAAGGTTGACTGACTCTCTTCTTATATAAAACATATTTATAAAAATAAGAAAACATTTCAGAAATAAACATAAATTAGGTCAAAGTCTAACCGGTGCCTAGCAACGGAGTAAGTATAAATTTGCGTTATTCCAAAATCGTCTGCACATAATTAACAATTATTAAACTACAAAAAAATAATACAAATTTAAGGAAAACAGTCACAGATATAAAATTGGTATCATTGAAAAGGCAAAATTTTGAACTGTAAGATAGTATAAAATGTTTTTTGTCAGACAATGTGCTCCGAAGTTACGGCGGAAAAACGGTTTCGGTTAATTTCTAATTAAATGACTGTCAAATTAACTTTTGGACTTAGAAAAGTTCATAATTGTCTTTTCCTTGTCTTAAATAATTAGTGTGCAAAATTTGGTTGAAAACAGTTCATTGGTTTAGGAGAAGATGTTGAACATAGCCAAATATCCACATACATAGCCACAATGACTTTTATTTATATTAAGATTTCACTTTCAATCACAAGATTTGAAATTCCTATAGCAAAAATTCCATTCGTATTCAATGAGTATGAGGCCGCTAGGAACCTGCATATTGTCGAAATTGTAAGTGTAATTATAAAATATTACTCGTATTTTGAAATAACATTAAAAAAGAAGTCGCATTCCTCAATACTAGCTGGGTGATAGAAAGATATATTAAATTTTCATTTTCATGCTTTCACGTTTTCACGTTATTTACTAGAAGAAGTGTAAGTTCATCTCTCCTTAAGCCGTAAAAGTAAAGAGGAGGTTTATTTTCTAAGTCAGATATCTCAAAATGTAGACTAACGAGCAGGATATTCTTTTCTGCTTTTGAATATTCGAAATCTCCATCGCTTTTGTCAGTGCAGCGAGAATTAAAAGAAAATGCGGATGAGATAAGCCGGGCCATCAGAGCATTCTGCTTTGCTTTCTCCAATTCAAAGACATGGGTTGTATGTGCAGTAGAAAGAGGCCGAGAAGACGAAGTGTTTCCAGGATATAGTGGGCAGAGTTAGAGAATGCTTTCGCGCCTAGTCCACAGATATCGACCTATCATGGAACCGTGGAATGGACAACCGTGCATACCGCGCAACTGTGGAATGTATATTCCGCAAACAACTGTTTGCATAATTTTACATAGCCGATTACGCCTGAAACGTACCACATTCTGTTACAACACCAAATGAAACTTCATAGCAATGACCTGTTCTAACATGTCTGGGAAGAATTGGCCTACTGTATAGATTCCCCTCGCATAATGAAAGGAGTGCATCTGGAATATTTATACCTATTTGAAATAAAAATTAAAGTTTCCCCATTCTTTATGAGGAATATTTACATTCATAGTTGTAAATCTTTTTCATATGTTATGAGTTTAAACTCGATGAATGGTAAGTTACCATTATTCACTTGCCGATTTCATATCAAGTGTTTTGTAATGTGTTGTTTCTCAAGTCATTATTCATCATCTCAAAATTCAATTATGCCATTTGCCCATATAATTCCAATCGACACCCCTTATGGCCAGTATGTTTACAAACACATTCATCGAAGAAAGCCTCTGTTCTCTGTTTCATATGGACACATCACACAGGGTCAGGACAACTTAACGGAAGCAAGGAAAGATGTGAGGTCAATCATGTCTCCCTACGGGAGCCGTTATGCACTTCTTTCCACGTATACCCATTCAACTGATAGAGAACCCTTTGAGTTCCGAGTTCGGGTGTATACAGTGGCGTTAATGTTAATGTATATGCAGCACTCAATTAAATATAATTTTAGTAATGCACTTTATACCTTAATTCTAACTCTTTAAAACTAACTTTGCATTTTTCAATCGATAATAGAAATTTAGTCACGTAAAACCTTGGTGTCTTATAAATAAAATCTATGATAATTATTTTTCACATAGAGTAGGTTCCAAGATCTCCTTTTGCGTCTCCATAGATATCAGGAAATGTATTTCTTTGCGTGTCCATAAAACAATAAGCTAAATACTTCTCTATAGGGAGCACATTCACCATTAACACCCATTTTTTGAACATTAGCACACGCGCAGGGTTATTTTGACCCCAAATTTTTAGTCACTTACTCCTTATTTTATTGGCTATTTGTAAAAAAATAAAATATGGTCAAAGTATAAGAATATTGTTGTATTAAAGTCACAAATGTGATTTTTAATAAGAAAAAGGAAAGTTGAACTTATATCCTTTTTCCTCCTTTTCTATATTCTTTTCTTCTCCGCTGCACACGTTCGTACGCTGTCATAGCCATAACGTTAAATTAATCTGGATCATTAGCACAAGCATGGGTCAATTTGGCCCCAACGCCCCCAGTAAAAAATTAGAAACCCTGTGTCACTGGTTTTTGCCTTCTTATATTCTTCTTTTAGCTCTCCCATGAATGTACAGGAAGTAACAGGGGCAAGGTTTAACAAATTCCTAGAATTTTTAGCAAAAGAGAAAGGATGGGTTCAAAAAGACCCCATGCGTGTGCTGACGGGTTAAGGATGCATAAGTTTTTCTTCTGGTATTTGCTTGATTAAAGAACACCAGAATAAAATGCCCGTTTATTGTTGTTGTTCGTGTTGAAAACTCAAATTTAACTAATTATCACATCACAAAAATTCAGACATCAAATCGTATTTTATGGAATGGGTTTCACACAAGTCTTGATACATGGAGCATGACTTAGCTTCTGAATTCTGCCTAAAAATCTTTTTTAAAACTATCATATCTAAAGTGTGTGTCTATGAATAAAACATGCATCTTTTCCTTAGTTAATTATAGGATGAATAGAAATAAAAGTAATTTTGAGTATTTGCATTTGCTTGAACAAATTTAGTAGTAGTTTTTTACCAATTAGTACGTAATCGCCTGAGAAACTGCATGAATAATGCAGAAATCGATAGGCTGTTCAAATTAGGACTTCATATCAAATAACAGAGGAAGAGACGGAAAATTTTAATTCTTAATTTATCACATCTGAAATCCAACTCTTCCGAGCAATGTCGTTAAAGGACAATTTTCTTCAGTGCTTTTCCTCATTACTCTTTCAGCTTTCATATCTTATTCTCCTACAGTAAATTTGTTGAAATTTATGCGATCTCTCAGTCAGCAATTCCACAGAGCATTAAATGTTGATTCTAACTTCTCGGAAAACCTCATGAAATGAAAAATGAATATTTATATGAGGCATTTTGTTCCCATTTCCCAAGTAAACTTTGTCAGAATGAAAACATAATTCTGTGAAATAAAGAAACATTTTCATAGAGATTTACTTTTTCTTCATTAGCTGTACTCAAGAAATTCTCTGGACAGAAAGATTTCATTTTTTATTTGTTGATTAGTGTGTAATATACGGTAGATGCGAACAAATGTTTATAATTTTTTTTGCCCTAAGATTCAAGAAAGAAAAAGAGAATGCCTTTATGTTGAAAATTACGGATGAATAAATTTTTGGTATTTAAGGAACTATTGAAAGATTTTTTCTGAGAGGAAATTAGATTCAGAAGAAGTTATTGCGTATTGCAACCTACCAAATATTTCTTGGAACATACCAAATTCCTATTACTTTCTTTAAAATTATTTCCGCTTGGTTCTGTATTAGTTTCATAAACATAACACTTATCAGTTCCATAAGAACTATTCTGTTATATATAAAAAATAACAACAGAAATTTTATAAATAATATTTCAATGACAAATTGTTCAATTTTTATTATTTAAAATTGATTTCATTGTACTAAAAATCATCAAGGAGAAAAGGGAAAAACAATCGAGCAAGGGAAAACAATCAATATTTCGAAAAGGAATAAAAAATCTAAAGAAATGGAATCAAACACATAAAGTTGAAAATCTCTATGATTACATCTTAACATCCCGAATTCTGATGCTGACGAAAACTGAACAAATTCCTCTAAAGCTAACTGCTCAGTTTTCAGAAATAGGGCGCAATCTGTGTCTTATTTCACCGTGTTCCATACTACTGGCCGAGTTCTACACTAGTATCGCAAGATTTGCAAAATGCGAAACATTTTAAGTTATTTTGAATACAATCGTTCATAATCAGTTGTGGAGAATCGTGGGACGTTCAATTGTGGGACTTCACATTTTACGGTGAAGATTTTGTCACCAGGATATTTAGGGGACCGTCCACAAATTTATGAAGTAGAGAGTGATTTGGACTCGCCCTGTTTCACAGGGAGCTGATAATGTTTCGAAACTTTCTTCAACCGTTTTGCTTCTTATGCACATTGCTCACATGACAATATGTTAGAGAAAAATTGTATTAAAATTTGAAGCAAATAGCTTGAAGATTCGAGGAAATGTGAGTAGTTGTAATAAATACATTTTGACTGCACATGCGCGAAACATATCGTAAATTTTCTTCCATAACATTGGAGCCAGATATCTAAGGCACCTTATATAAAAATTCCAGTGGAATACCATTGAGATTTAAAAAGTTGTAGGCTTTGCAACCAGCAGAATTTCTGCTGTTCTGTAAGAGAAACAAAATGATGAATGGTTTTCTACAAATCAATATTTTTTAAACATGAATCTTCGAACAGCAATATTGAACTTCATGACATTTGAATATCCTAAGTACCAGTCAAAACTTATAAATTAAATACATATTTAATATTACAATTCGGCGATAAATACTGTTAGGCAGAGGAAGCGAGTTTGCCAATAGTACTTGTTAGTCTCGTAAAAACTATAATCCTTGTAGTAGAAACAGGCAGCTTGAATAACACTAGTTATGAAGAGCTGCTGGATAATAAGCTAAAAGCGTCCTGGCTTTTGCAGTGGAATTTCTATGAGATAGAGCATTTCTTATTGTTTCAGAAATGACGAATCATATAAATTAAAAGAAACATTTATTTGGACGACCACATTTAAGAACATATTTACAGATCACATTTCCATTTAACAAGGTTGATACTTGTCCTACATCTTATAGGTACAGTGCCAGCAGCAGCTTACATAGCACTGATGTCTCTCCGAGGAGAGAATGCTTAGAGGGCATACAGACCGCACCAAAATGACATTAATAGAGACAAGTATATATGCTCTACTAATAATCAATAGATCTACATATCAGCTGCGGGAATCGAATAGACAACGTCATACGATTCCGATTAAATAGCTGCTAATATGGATGTCAAGTAAAGTGACTAGCTCAAAGAAATGACGTAAAAATCTTAAAGAAAGAATGTTTCGAATCTTAGAGTAAAGGTACGAGAGACAATTTAGAAAAGATGCAAGCTTCGTAGCTTAAAATGCAGAATTTCCTAACAAATACTCGAAGATTCAAGTTGAAAAAATATTGATTTGTGGTAAACCCGATGTCATATAGTGTCTCTTAAAGAACAACAGAAATTCTGATGGTTGCAATGCCTGTAACTTTCTAAATCTTAATGATATTATACTGGAATTTTTAGATAAACTGCCTTAGATATCTGGCTTCGGCGATATAAAAGGAAATCTACGCTGCTGTTCGCGCATGTGCAGTCAAAATGTATTTACTACAACTACTCATATTTCCTCAAATATTCAAGTTATTTACTTCAAATTTTAATGCAATATTTGTCGCTTAATGCTTTATTTGCATATTGGCGAGTATTCTGTAAGTTTCTCGAAATTTGGCGTAAAACTTCGTATGTTATGATCAAAAACGAAGCAAAATATTTGGGATGTGTTAAGGAAACCTTTATATCTTCCCGAATATTCGTGATATTTTTATGAAAATGCATGTCATCAATGCGCATAAGAACCAAAATGGTTGATGAAAGTTTCAACATATTATCAGCTCCCTGTGAAACTGAGTGAGCAGAAATCAGTTTCTTCTTCATCAATTTGTGGGCTGTCCCCTAAATGTCTTCATGACAAAATCTTCATTGTAAAATGTGTTTACCAATGATTATATGTCCCACGATTCTCCACACCTGACTGTCAACTATTTTTTCAAATTAAATTCAAATGTTTCGCATTTTACCAATCTTGCAGTATTTTTAGCCAGTAGTGGCCCTTTATAAGATTTTGATTTTTTCCTGGTTTATAAAGTTTCCTGAACAATATTAATGAGTCGAATCTATCAGAATTTTTCTGAAGGCCTGTTTAATATCAGCCGCTTGTCTCTATTTTATGCTTCGAGAATAAGAGCATAACGTCATAATGTGTTAAACCACTGTGATCACAAAAAGAACGTTATACATGCTTCTGCCTATAAGATGCAGATGCATACCTGTAGGAAACCTATATTTATTTAGTTCTTCAGATCTAAAAGCAACATGATATGGCATATAGTTAATCATGGGGACATAGTCGGATGCTTTCTGCATATGAATCATAAGGTAGGAAATTCATATTCTTCAACTTGAGTTCCTTGCCTCTTTTTATGAATTTAATACAAGGAATTCATTTAAGGCATTCCTCATAAATATTATTCATTTTAAGATTTTTATTTAATAATCTAGTTTTTTCTGCAGGATGTTTTATAGTCAAAATTTTTGAAATACTTTAAATATTTAATTCGCATTCTTTCCTAATCCCTCAATATACCTGTTTAATCCGGTTTGGGCCTTTCTTGAAAGTTCATTGCGTACAATTCTTCTTCATGGCTTATTGATCGATCTGTCGATATCTCTTTTATTTCCAAAATTTTCTAAGTGATCATCAATATTTTCAGAGTATTAAATTAAATAATACATCTCGACCATTTTTATAATGCTGTTTTACAGTTGTGAGACTATGCTCAGTTTTTGAAATTGCTATAACACTATTTTTTCTCGTATTTGTCGCAAGAAATGTGCAAAATACCAGAGAAGATTTGCCAAATTCTTCATTTTGGATGGACTTGCTTCGGCATAGAATCATATATCACGATACAACGACTTCACAACTTATAAAGTTGGGTTATGTCTTTACTCTTAGATAAACACTTTTTTTGAAACCTAGTTCAACGGATAGCAATCGTGTAAATGCAAATACGTTTTAATGACGTCATGAAACAAAGTTGAGACGATAAAGAACAAAATAGATTATCATACATAAATTACAGCTGAGTAATTTTAGTATATGCGGCAATGCATCTTGTTTTCGAATCTTAATTCGCTATGTATGCCATGCCTTTATCCTCAGAGGCTTAGTTCAACCGATAGTAAACGTTAGAATGTAAATACGTTTCAATGACGTCATGAAATGAAATTGAGACGATGAAAAACAAAGTCGATTGTCATACATATCTTATAGTTGAGTGACTTTAGCATACCCGACAAGGCATCGCGTTTTCAAATCTCATTACGTCATTTAAATAAATTCCCAATTGAATAAATAATTAGTTCAAATACTGTAAAACATACAAATGTCTGTGACTGCTAATCACTTTTTGTGTTATCACGGTCTTCGTAACTCAGGAAAAGAAAGATAAAGGTTTCAAAGGTCAGAGAAAAAAAATGTGTTGCCCTTTACCAGAAAAAAATATAAAGAACGCATTTTTTAATTCTCGACTTATGTCGCTGTATTTTCAGAATGGTCTGTTACACCAGATAATATGGTTATTCAATTCAGTGAACAGCAAAACTTGATTACTTTCGCAGAATCCTCTTAGATATTTCCAAGAAGAAAAGCATTATCCACAGTAATGAGAAATTTAAAAGTTAAACTGGAAAAAAATTCTTTTTGAAAATGTGAAACAAAAAAATACACATAATAATGAAAGCTTATAAGTAATATTTTTGTCATATGAAATAATAGCCATTGTAATGATTAAAAAATTATTTTTCCCCTTTTAAATTTTTATCTTTATGTCGATGTACAAAATGACTACTACGGTCTTATTTTATCCTTATACTTTGATAAAAACATTAAACCTTTTAAAAGGAAAGGAAAAACCAAATGAATAAATGAATGTGTGATAAATTATATGGGTTTCAAAGGGAAATCCATATAATTTAACACAAACCATTCGAATTATATAAATTTCATGACCTTAAACTTCAAGAACTGATAATTTTTAATACGCATAATGCAATATTCATTGATAGAGAGTGTAATGTAAAACAGATGAACGCCACAGCTTAAACGAATTATAACGTGGGTCATAAGAGACTCATATAGCTAAAAGAATGGCTTATTATTTATCAAGTATCGCTGCAACTTGACGCTTAGCATTTCAAATGCTTTTCGTGGGAAAAACCAGGCTTTTGATGTAGCGAAATATTTTTAATTCCAATTCTGTTAAATATACCAGATTTTAATTTAGATTTAATGGATATAACAATCTCAGAGACAATACATACTATAAATAGGGTATTATAAAATTACATAATTATGCATCAAGCATTTTGTAATTTTACTTTAAACTTATTGCATCCGATGCTAATTTACCTGAATATTCGATTTGATTATAAGGAATATCAAGCAGTTTAAGATAAAAAAAATTATCACGAACATCACCCATATTTCATTTCGAATTTTTTTTTATTCCACAAATATTTTTTTAAAATTTGAACTTGCTTTTGGCATTTGCGTTCAATGCATGGGATCAGCTTTAAAAGTAATGGTATCCTTCAATTTTTTAACGTCGCATATCGCTTTTTCTTTAAGTTTTCAGCCATTTGACAGCCTAATAAGTGCAAATTTTTACGTTTAAATTCCCGGAATAAAATAGAAATGAATTTTTACACATGAAAGAATGCTCCTTTGTGCTTTTTATATATTGAAATGATTTCACAGAAATCTTTCACAATCCAAAAAAATATTTGTTTGTGTTTTTATAAAAATAGTTTCCAAATATAATATGAAGAGATGCCATACGAAAGGAAGCTTTTCAATAACAGCCATTCCAAATGTACATTATACATTACGTAGCATGGAAAACTGCTATAAATTATATAGTCTGTATCATATAGCAAGACTCAAACACGCAGATATATGACATTGTATTTATTTGTTATTTCTAATGTATTAATACAACTTTTAATATAACAAAAAGCAAAAATGGTCTTTTCAACTTTAACAACTTTAGAAATGGGCATATTATCGGTTCGCAGAGTTTTTGTAGTATTTTTCGCATCTCAAACTCGAAACATGTTTTTCCCTCCATTTTAATCTTGGCCATAGATCTAGTACGAAACACTGATAATAATTTCGTCATATCATTGATTATATGAAATATATATATATGAAAATGACTATATGAAATATATCATTGATTATATGAAATATATCATTGATTATATGATTATATGAAATAGTCCGACATTAATTTCTACAATGATTATAATAACGTGATTCTGAAAATTTAAAGAAAAAGCTATATACGACATTAAAAAATTGAAAGATATTATTACATTTAACCCTTTCAAGGGCGGTGGTTTCTCGTCGGAAACGCCTTTTTATCAGCTTTTTCTTATCCAGACGGTAGTCTTTTGACGTTTTATTAGAAAGAAAGTGTTTATAGTATCTGATAAAGACAGTAGAGGGCAGCCCCATTTCTATCTTTCCTAATGGATTTATACAGTTTTCAACATTGTTTTCACGAAAAAAAATTTTTACTTTTGCCCCTGAAAGAGTTAATGCTGATCCCATAGTAAAGTAGTCCCAATCCCTTAAACAGGATAGGAGGCATAACAGATTACAGATATATTATAAGTGTCTACGTGTTTACGTTTCTTCATTAAGTAAATATGTTAATGGAATTTTAGAGATGATGATGTGATTTTTGTTTTCTGTAAGCAAAATCAAATCTTAAGAATTTTATTTCTTTTCCTGCCAACATTTCTGAAGTTAATAAATTTTTGAGTTCATTTCCAGAGACAAACATGAAAAATCATATGTTCATGGATAGAAATTATTCTTAAAATATATTGAATATCGTAAAATGTTTTTTTTAATAATTTTAAATCTTCTAAAAGTATATGTTTCGTCCCTTGTAAGTATATCCCTTATTAGTGATTTTCTGAGATAAATTTTATTAGTTTATTTAAAACGTCTGTAATATTTCTTATTAATTTCCCCAATCGTTAGTATCGTTAAAGACCGTTCTTCCTGCTGTGGAATAAATGCCGAACATAAATGAAATTTCATAAGCAGAAATTTATTTTCTTTCCTATAATAATCTTCACTATTTACTTGTCATATGTTTTCGAAATAATACCTTTGAAAAAATAATGAATGTCGTTTAATAGTAAGTCATTCTTATAATCGGAATATTCGTATTTAATAGAATTTCAATTCGTACGAATCCACTTTCATTGCAATTATTTTATACTGATTTAAATTGTTTAAACATCAGATAATGTAATTACAAAATTTATTGTACTGCTTTAAATTGTTTAGACAACAAATGATATAATTATCAAAACTTTATAAATGGCATTGACCGTATGATTTTATGAATAACGTGTTTCATCAGAGTACTGTCATATTTATTTTATGTTGGCTTACATTATTTCATTTGAAAATTCCATCTTGTTTAGTTCATTCCGGTGTTTTCTGGATTTGGTTTTTCATATTTCTGTCCTTCTAGTACATAACAGAAAACTGTTAACAATGCATAAAAATGTTGTTTCGGTTAAAGAAAAATTATAAAATCAATATTATAAATCGTACATATATTTAACAACAAAATAATTTCTTTAACGAATCTTGCTTGCTCTCAAAAACTAAAAAAGTAAAATTAAATGAATCCAATGAATAACAGGCTCCAAAATAAAGTTCTACGCCTAAAATGGTTCTTGAGATTGCATCTGAAATTGAAAAAAACATGTTATGTTCCATGAATTACATTTAATCTTCTTCCCTTTTCATGCCTGTCAAAAATGTAATTAAAAAGCCACTGCAGTTAACACATGTAAATTAAAGCCATAGTTTCATTCTAAAGAGATCTGAAATATTAACTTCTCCATGAAATTTCTATCATTATGAAGGATGTAATTGCCTTTGGCTCATCCTACACAGGCTTACAAGTTGATCCTTTCCATGAACACCATTTGAGTAACAAAATAAAACTGGAAACAGGCAAATTTTTTAAAATTATTTTAAAAGGTTATTTTGCAGTTCAAGATCATCTGAGTGAATTAATATCATGCTATTACAAGGATTCGGAGAAAATATCTTTAATACAAATTAATTTATAACTCTGAAGCTTTTATATTATATCACTGGAATAACGGTTGTGAAAAATTTAAACGAATGGTATCTGAATGTGATATCAAATTAATTACGATTAAACATATTTGCAAATGGCTGTTTATTGTTTCCGTTAAATATGTAATTCTCTTAAATGTAATATTGAAACGAAGCAAAATAAAAAGAAACTAAGATGGAATGTAAGATGCGATCTGGAAAATAAGTAATCTTAAATTTATTTTAAATTTGGTTTGCAGACATGGCAGCACAGTAAAGCTCTGCTATGTCTGAGGGAAATATTTTACAATTGTTAAAATGAAGCGTAGTTCATTCTTACATTTTAAGACGTTAATCTCTGTCTGAATCAAATACGATTCACATGGCGATCAAATGATACTGATTCATGCCTACAATCTAGTCAAATGACCTCTCCTCTACTGTAGTTAAGAGATAGCAGAGAAGGAGTCTTCTAATTAGATAGTTGGTGGCAATTAACGTATTAAAAATTTAGATTAGACACCATATAGCAAAAGCCTTGCACTGTGCTCATCTATTTGAGATAAATATCATTTGACTAAAAACTAGTCTTAAAAATGCAAACTCTCTAAAGTACAGCAATTTCTGTTCAGAATACACATTAAAAGTACAAGATATAAGGTAATGATGTCACAAAAATGTACCACCCACCAAATGGTGAAAATGTCTGCATTATAGTTTTTCATACTCCCTTACGCCAGAATTTAAACTTTCAGAGAAATTTCTCTTGAATTGAACTTTGAAAAGACAGAAGAAAACGTGACTGAATTAATTATGACTTTTTAAGGAAAGAAATACTGTAGCTCGATTTTGTGGCAACAATTTCGAGCTACAGTATTTCGTTTTATTTATTCAATTATTACAATTGAAACACACTCGCTTTAAAATAAGAAACGGTTTTCAGCACTAATCAAGGCAAGAACTAAAAACATTCATAACTTCCTTTCTTTTATTGCTAAACATACAAGGAGAGAAAACCATGCCGAACATCTAATATTTTTACAGAAGAACATAATTTCAATTCGTAAGTTTAAAAAAGTTCCGAAGTCTAAAAAATTGTGTTTAGTTCAGTCATTTGTAGAAAAAAAAATCCATATAGTCTCAAATGGTTAAAATAATAAGAAATATTTTGGACGTGTTTGAACTGAAGCAATAGTATTCGACTGAAGTACTATCCTTAATCTCTGTATATATAAAACTCAACTTATGTATATATGTTTGTTCAAGCATCACTTCCGAATGGCTAATGGTACTGGTACACAAGTTCTTCATTAACCGACTTGAAGTACTGAAGGGTTAAATAAGCCGTAACCCAGTCCGTCAGGGTAAGGTGGGACAAAGTGTATAAAATAAATATAACAAATAGGTCGATTGACATACTTGGCAATTTTGATGAAACTTGGTATACATGTTCATAACTATATGTTTTGAAGTACTGTAGGGGTAAATAAGCCCTAGCCCAAGCCCTCGGGGTAGAACGGGACAAAGTCTCCAAAATACATGTTACCAATAGGCCGATTGACATACTTGGCGATTTCGGAGGTTTGGGAAATTTTGATTAAATTTCACACACACTTCTAATTAGCCAATTAAAAATAATATTCGAGTAAATAAACGTTAATCCAATCCGTCAGAATAATGTGGGGTCTTTAAAATATATTTAATAATTGCGCAGATTGGCATGAATTTGATAGAGCTGGCACAATTTTGATGACACTGAGCTCGTATATTCCTCATAGACTGACTAAATGTAGTGTAAAGGTAAATAAATGCCAATCCAATTGTTCAGAGAAGGGTTGGGTAAAATTTTCAAAATACATGTAAACTTTTGTTACGATTGACATGCTGCTGGAAATGGCTAGGGCAATTTTGTTGAAATTCGGTAAATTCTGTACATCTGTTTCTCAGTGGTTGATTAAGAATAACCCTAAGGGTTACCAAACTCTAACCAAATCCGTGAGGTTAAGATGGGATTAAATGTTTTGAATACATGAAACAAATGGGCCTATTGATTTCAAAATTGATAGGGCTGGGGAAATTTTGATGACAAGGGGTATGTATATATGCTCCTCACGGGATGACTAAATGTAGTTTATTGATAAATAATCGCTAATCCAATTCCTCAGAGTAGGGGGGGGAATCAAGAAAATACATGTAAACCCTTCAACCGATTGGCATGCTTCTGAATATGATTAAGGCGAATTTATTAATTTTTGTTCGGATTCTTCTAATTAGTCAAGTAAGAATATTGCAGGGCTATTAGGAAGTAAACTTGATGAAAACAATTTTTAAAACATATTTTTATTTTAATTATTTTCCAATTTTTAGTTTTAAAATTATAATTTATACTTATAAATGCTATGAAATCAAATTTTTGGTGGGGCCTCTCGCATGGAATGAAAATTTAATTAAACAAACCTATTAACTGTTAATTAAGTTTTGGCATTATGAAAATATTGCATTGTCATCTAGACCAGACAAATGAAAAAATTTCAAAATTGAAGTATATCAGAAAAAGTGCCAAAAATATATTGCAAAACTCCATCTTTACAAATATGAAGCAAGTGAAGTTAAATAAAAGTGTGTAAAAATAATTACGAACTTTGTTCAGATTGCGTGACCAGTTCATTAATCAATGCCCCATTTTCAACGTTTCCACACCAGTATGAGAACGTTTGACTTACATTAAGACTACCAAAGAATCTGACATTCTGTGGATTCTGGTCTCGAATCCTGGAGTCTCTAAATCGAGCCATAGACCAAATTCTAGCTTTGAAGTATAAAAAAGTGTTTACCAATGAAAATGCGTATTTAACAATTTTCAAAAAACTCAGAAAAGACATCGAAAAAAGCAAATGTCAGACGAGCGTAAGAAATTATTCAATATACCATCGCACTTGAATCACACAGGTAAAAATATTTTGTTGATAAAAATAACTGATTACACTAGGAAAGAAACCTTAAATTCACTTGCTTAAATGCAGTATGAGGGTGAGAAGTCGACGTCTAATTGACTGAGCAAAGCAATGTCTTGTTTTAACTTGACTTTTCAGCGCTTCGTCTCTTTGTCTGTACATTCGTTTTCACGCTGTCACGACCGAAGGCTTCATTCGATTTTCTTAGAATTAGGCATGAACGTCCCATTAAGTCAAAAAACGACGTATGCGTAAGGATTTTTTCGGTTTCATGTAACGTTCGGCTTTCTTCAACGATTCTAGCCAAATCTAACTCCATTCACAACGCCTCCAAAAATATCGATGATGGCAAATGATATTTAATTGTAATTTTATTCTCATAAAAGTTGACACTTAATCGTGACCTTGTTAATACTGATAAAAGAACACATTTAATTGGAATTTTGTGAATGCTAATAAAAGCAGACTTGTGTAATTAATTCGCATTCGAAAGAAATGGTTAACCGTTTAAAGAACGCGATGAAGAACCTATCAATTGTTCGTAACTTTGTTCATCTTCTGTAAGCGAGTAATAACGATGAAGGTATAAATCTTATTTCACCCATAACTTACTTGTACAATTCGATTTTTTATTCTTCCGGATATATTTTGTCCTTCTACATGACATTTGAAATCGTGTGCCTTTATTATTTCTTTCCAACCTGAAAAATTTAATCAACAATTCTGAATCACCTTGATACAGGGGATACCAAGGCAAGTTGACGAGCCGTACAAGATGAAGAAATGGCTTATTTTAAGTTCATATTACTCATGCTTCACCGCTATACGGATATTACTAGCGCTCTACATTACTGGATAGTAAAATCATGCACAGTGAATCCTCAGCCTCCATTTCGGTGTAATTTTCTACGTAAGATCTCAAGAACTAGCACCTAAGATATTTAGTTACTCTTTACTATGCATGCATGACTACCTTAAACAATGCGCGTTTAACAATCACTGTTTATTTTTAACTAATTTTTGCTAAACCCACCACAAAAATCAAAGATTTTTAACATTTCCTATCAAGCAAGATGACCAGAACAAGTTCACAATCTAGTTATCTTGCCCTCCAAAAGCTTTTAACTATTTCCTTTTTTATTTTTATGTGGATTTTTTATTTATTTTATATTATTTTCTAGAGCTATATGATCCACAAACGGTGCCTTAGCACGTTTTAATGCATACATACTTACAACATGATTCACAAATTGTTCCATAACATGTTGTAAAGCATATAGACTTACAAAAAATATTTCAACAACCTATGAAAGAGATGTTGGTTCAGAAAGAAACACAGAAGGTGGAAGAAGAACGTTTAAAGAAACAAAGAAAAGAAGCTTTGGATGCAAAAAGGAGTTGTTTGAAAGAAACTGAAGTGTGATTACAGTATAAAAACTAAGAAGCCCGAACTTCTGACACTCTTTATGTCATCTTAAACATCCAAAGAAGATATGATGCAGTGCCGTCAGTGTAATGAAATCTATGTCGACTCTCCATCAGAAGATTGGATAGAGTGTTGCCAATGCGACTCATGGCTGCTCAAGCTATGAAGGAGAAAAATTTGTGTCTAATTTTTGTAAATGACAAACACTCGTTTTTAGTTATATATTTATTTACAATGAGGTAAAATTTTACGCAAAATAGCCCCTTGATTACATACTGATAAAGAAAGAAAAATGCTTAATCATACCTAATATAAATAATAAAAGTACTTAATAATACCTCTTCTATACTTTCTAACAATGAAAATGTATTCAACTTTTAATAAAATTGTCTTTTTGCCCCTTGGCGAAAGTCATCTTGTACCGAGGCAAGATGACACTTTTGCTTTGTTTTGTTTAAATGGTAAAAAAAACGTTGATTATATAAAACTAAAAATTTATACATTTAGGTGCAACTCAATAGAAGGTCAATCTAAGAATACATTAAAAATTACTTCAAGGAGTGAATTTATTAAAAATGGTTAACTGTTAACATCGTCATCTTGCCCTGGTCTTCCATATATAATTATATATGCGCAATACCTAATAAATGGATAAAGTTCTTCGCTGTAATGACATGACCAATCTTTATTCTAGATTTGTGACAATTTCAAGGGCTTAATAAATCTAATCACCTTCTGCCAGCAGCCTAAGAGAGATCGGATGAGTAGAAATGTTCATGGGAACTTAATTATATACTAGCCCTCCGAGCGCGCAAACGTCTTTTTCCGTTCTTCATGTTCAGTTCAAAAGCAGATAGCTCGTACTTATATGTATATTTTCTTAAACAACCATGAATAAAGTGTTCTTAAGATTTCAAAGATATAATTAAATATAAAAAAGATCGATTCATTTCCTTTAAAAGTTAAGTTTTCTAACCTGATACCTAAATCTTCAAAATAATTGGGAGCTCAGAGGGCCTGAGAAACATCTGAAAATTTTACAACACAAATTAAAAATTAATCATATGACAAAAGGAATTTACTCTTTTATACGTCAGAAAAATAAATAAGTGTTTCTAGTGGAATACAATAAATTATCACTGGTTCAGTTTAGCGATTTGCAGTCCTCCCATTATCGACGTAGCTTGCTTTCTAATCTGAAAATTCTTACACCAACAACCACAGTTCTTAGTAACCTGACAGTATACCAAATTATTTTACATCTTCTGTACTTTTCTGCTCTTAATTTTAGATTGTAACTGGTAAATTTCAAAAAAGGGCATTGTAAAAGTAAAGTTATATTTTAAATTCAGTGAAATCCATTTGTTTTCTATCTCTTCTTCTTTTAACATTGGAACTACATTAAGAAATCCTATGTGTGTACTTTTTCTTGCACAATCAAACCACAAACTCAGCCTCTAAATGATGGCAAAAATAAAAAAGAGTCATTAAAAAGCATCATTTGCAGTTTTCAAGCAATCGATGGAAGGTTTGATTTGAATTAAAGAGTTATAGGATTTGAAGCAACAAAGTCTGTTATCCCCCGATGAAAGGTTAATTGGTGTTCAAATAAAATCCAATATGCGAATAGGAAATTGCTGCAATAAATCAGTTTGATACCAATTATCTGAAATTAAAACTCAATGAATCGTAAAAAGTACTTTTAGTAGTTATTTAGGAGTTGCAAGTGAACTAAGCTTTAAAAGAACTTTATTCATAGATCTATTTTCTTCTCTTGAATTAATGATTAATTTTTAAACTTTACATTTATTTCAGATGCTCTTCAACTTCCTTCAGTAAGCAGAATAATAATAGTTAATTCGGGTATTTAAAGGGCTGCTAAAAATTAATTGAAAAACTGTACAAAACATTCATTAATATATTTCTTGTATTGTGCATTTAAGATGCATCGACAACAAAAGAATAAAAATTCCTCATAAAATTAATGATTTTACTTTTATTTTATGAATATAATCAGTTAAGAATATTACGTATTATATATACATTTATAAAAAGGCGTTTTTTAAACGTATTTGAGAGCAAATTCATATCTGAAACATTGTATTTTGCTTTTTGGAACGGTGCGAAATAATACTAAAATCTCTTAGCGAGGAATATATTTAATTTAGGGGTAAGTTTTTCAAAATGGCATGCCAAAATACAAACCTTTAATTGGTAAACAACCACCGTCACCAGCCAATCCTGCTAAGATTTCAAAATTTCAAAAAGTAAAAATTTAAAAAAATAACTCCAAACAGAAAAATGAATAAATAACATTTTAATATATCCTTTCTTAAATTTTAAAACTTAATGGAATAAGAGGAAAAATTCAAAAAAAATTTTAAGAGGTGATGTCTTTAAGTACGAGGAAGTAGCTGAAAATTATCAGACGGTGTAAGAAACAGGGGGAAGACAAGCAAGTAAACAACAAATCGCGCATGGTTGTGTCACATATCCACCACTTTACCACCTGCTAAAAATTCAGCCACGCATATCTCACTGTGAGGCTGTCATCTTAGGAAGTAGCTTTTCGTTCATTGGCGCCACGTCGGAAAAATTGCTAAGTTATCAGAAATAACAGCGCGTTTGCGAGCAATTACTCTTTAAACTTGGGAAATCCAAGACAAAACTTATTCGCTGTTGGAACAACAGTACTTAGATGAGTGCTTATCGGGTACACAAGTTTTTGAGAATTCGCGTACTCAAGTTTATGAGGTTTCGGTTAGTCCTTTAAGGGGTCATTTTTTTCTGGTAAGGACATATTAAAATAAGTTCGGGATTGAGATTAATTTAAGAAAAGAAATTTCTCATGGTATGAGATAAGGAAGAGGAACATCTAGGATTTTGTTTCATCGAAAACTTTTGGGAGAACTACCGCCAACGTTAAAAATTGTATTTAAAAATTGATCAATTCGGTGTGAAGTATACAAGGTCTCAAAAAGGTACGTGAAGACATTTCTGATGACACATGACCTGGTAGTCAAAGTTCGACGATTTTTTTCTACTTTAGAGGGATTGTGTGCATTTATTGGATACCTATAGGACAAACAGTCAAAAAATAATATTATGCAAGTATGGAAACTAATCTACGTAAATCGTACGGTGAAATGGATCTGATGTGCAATTCATAGCTTCTTCATCAGGG
Organism: Araneus ventricosus; assembly: GCA_013235015.1. Classification (NCBI taxonomy): domain Eukaryota; kingdom Metazoa; phylum Arthropoda; class Arachnida; order Araneae; family Araneidae; genus Araneus; species Araneus ventricosus. The sequence continues at coordinate 68,835 of BGPR01003829.1, read as the reverse complement.
CAATGCCCCATTCCTCAATTCAATGTCTGCCAAGACGCTTTTGATCTAGCGCGTGATCCCCATCGTAGAACGCAACCCTGTTCACCCGATAACGCCCCGTTAGACTTCTTTTTATCTCTCATGGTCAAGTAATCGTTAAAAGAAACTTGATTTGAGACTGTAGATGCAGCAAAAACAACGGTGGTGATGTAAGGGTTTTAGTGATATGACCTAAAGCAATGTTTGGGGTAGTGAAAATTTCGTGTGATGTGATGTAGGGAACAAAGGGGAGTATTTTGGAAGTGACAATTTTGAAATTGTAAAATATTCAAAATAAAAAGAACTTTGAAAGATTCGGTCCGTATTTTCTAGCCGCAGTTTGTAATACTGAAAGTTAGATCTCAAATTCAGAAAGGCAGAGAAAAGCTATTTCACACAGTCATATTTATTTCATCCTCATCAATCTTTATGTGCATTATCATATACAAATAGCATTAACTTTCAATATATATGAAATTAATAAAGTTGAGGAATGTGCATGCTGCTCATTTTATCAAATACGAATAATTTATTAAGGTTTAATATTTGTGCAAACTTTCTAATGAAAATCTTTAGAAAACATTTAAGGGTTTTGTTTAAAGCTTTAAATAGCAGAGCGTCATTACATGAGTTAGGCCAAAAGAAGCAAGATTCATTTAATCCGTCATAAATATATGCGTAATGAATATGCATTGTCTTTTCTTTAAGTAAACTTAAGTTTTAGTAAACAAAAATTGCTGTTTATTTTTAAAAAATGTTTTCCTTCCAAACTAGCTTATGAATAATTAAAATATCTGCGTCATATAAGATGGAAAAATCAGAAAATTCTAACATAATTATCTTGCGTATAAATATTCACTCATTAGGTAATTTTATTATTTCCTGTAAAAGGGGTGAATAAAATATTAAAGTCAGGATGAAATTAAAATAAAAATTCTTTGACAAAGAATTGAACTTCTTGTTGGCCTTTTACCAAAATATGAATTAATCAAACTTCGTGCAAGAAAATTATTAGCTAAGGTCACATTTAAGGAAGGCATGGAGACCGAACGGAAATTTACAAATTCAATTTCAGTTTTTTTTTCAGATTGTTTTAAATTAATTTCCATGAAATTTCATCTTCATACATTTTAAATCTTTGGTAATCAAAATCTAAGAAAAACGATTTTTAAACGTGTGATTTTTCTTTCTTTTTCTTGAGAAAATAGGAAAAAAAATCAGGTATTTTTCCAATGCTTTAAATATATAAACTTTGGTGCTTATTAGTTAGCCTGCTAGGTGATGGTGCTTAGAGACTTTGCTTGTTTAATTTCTATTAGTGTTAAAATATATGTATTTTTGGGAACTCGGCACAATTCTTTAAGTTAGCCAATTAAAGAATTATATCTGTAAATAAGAATATTTATTAGTTTCTAAAATGTATTTTGTAAGTTAAATTTTTATATTACATTAACAAATATAAGATAAATTATTTACAAATTATATGCAATTTTTATTATCATAGACTACTGAATGATCTGCAATTTTATCGGTGTTTTAAAACTAAAATTTGCTTTAATAAATAATATAAAAAGATGTTTCTACTAATCAACTCAGCAGATCAAAACATTCTAATCAGATCAAAAATAAAGATTTATATTTTTACTATCTCGTATACGAAGTATAAAAAGAGAAAATATTGTAATCGTCAAAAATTCGAACTCGGGATTTTTACGAATCTCCACGTTTTAGACCTCCCTGAAACCAAAAAACACAATTTAGTAATTATATTTGTCCATCTGTCTGTGTGTCTGTCTCTGAACACGATAACTCGAAAACTATTAGAGTGACAAAGATGGAATATGGTATGTCATCTTTACACAAAATGTTTAGGTTTCGATCACACTTTGGACGAAATCCGTTCACGGGAAGTCTGTCTGTGCGAGTTCATGCGAATACTATAACTCAAGAACTTGAATAACTAGATAGATAAAATTTGGTTCACAGTTTATCATCAGAAATGCAGGTCCGTATCAAATTTTGGCCCAAATCCGTCAAAGGGTTGACTGTCTGTTGGTCTTTATAATCGCATAATTCTGAAGACGATATCTTCTAAAAGAATTGACTTAGATAAATGAAATTTCGTATGCAATCTTAAAACCCTAATTGTAGATTCGTCTCCAATTTTCGTTTAAATCGGATGAAAAAAGGCTTTGAAATTGCAAATTTAGTTTTCTTTATCTTACCCAGCCCTATTGCGTAATCACGCCAGCTCCGGATTCTACTTCAGCATACTACGTTCTGTCTTGGCTCACTGCCAAATTCTGGTCTTTTTTATTTTGATCTGCCTTTCGATTTCATTCCGGTGAATCATAGTCAGTCACAAAGAAATATTTTCTTGAAATGTCATGCATATTTACGGTTAGTTTTATTATGTAATTTGTAATGCATTTTTTTTTCTGTTAGTGGATTTTGCATTATTTTCACTCGTACAAAACGAAAGGAATTGTTATTAACGAAACGAAAGCAATTGTTATTAACAGAACGAAATTTAGTTCCAATTGATTCATTAGTTCTGTTTTTCATGCTTTTTTTTATTTCGACTCTCTGGCAAACACTCTGGCAATGTGCATGATATTTTCTATTGCAAAACATTTCTCCAACTGTGCTAGAGACGCTTGATGAGTTTTACTGCCTTTTAGCTTATTTTTTCTCTTCACATGTGTCAGGGAATATACGAGAAAGTTTAGGGAAGACCACGCCCGATGGTTTTCCTCTATAACGTTTGAAATAAATATCTCGAAAATGCTTTTCAATATGTCTGGACTTGAACAGAAAACCGAGGTAAATATTATCCCGTAGAATATTCTTATAACGTCTTGCCTGAATTTTGAATGCACAGACAAAAAAATTACAAATATCTTACATTTACATATATCTTACAACTATCTTACATATACAAATATCTTACATTTTTATTGTTAATGCTTTTAAGTTTACTAAGTTCTTCTTCAGCAAATATTCTCCACTTTTAATTAACTCTATTCTTCTTTGATTAAATACATAAACATCACCTAGCTATCTTGAATTTATGTTTACTGAAATTACTTTGTTTATATTAGTGTGTTTACTTTATCTCTGAAAGATGATTTTAATAAATTTTTGATTTTCATACTTTCTCATTTTTTAAATACTTCTTCTCGACTTCATGCACACCCATGACCTTTAACGTCCTAACACAAACTTTTGGATTTAATTTTTTGGAAGTTCATTTGCTTATGAAACTGCACTTTTGGTTTCACTTAAAGAATGTTGCCTCAATTTGCTCCTGTCTTTCATGAGCATGAAGTAAAAGTGTTTGTTCATAAAATATTCTGAAAATTGTTGTAGAAACCTATCCACGCTAATCCACTCTGTATAAGTATAAATATACGAAGCTTTCAAGAGAAAGACAATATTTTCTTTAAGAATTTGCAAATTCAGGATATTCTCATTAATAAAATTTTAAGAAGTGCAACACAGTAGAAAAACTTTTTAATCTACAACGAACCCCCTATTTCATTATTCAACCGGGTCTAAACTTTCGAATATACGTATATTTTTTTGTTTCCGCTTAAACCAAGAATGATTCCCAGTGGTATTTTATCACTTCTAATGTGAGAAATGCTCCGCAATAATGTCATCTGAAATTGAAAAGTGGATTATTTTCAGAAAAAGCTATACGATTTGTAGCATTTAGTAAATGGACTGTGCTGTGCAGTGCAGGTGATAAAAATTCACATAAAAGCAATTTAGTGGAATAAACCACTAATGGTGCACGTTTCTAATATCGTTGCCTTTATAAAGAGGGAACCCACAAATGGTAATGAGTTCCATTTGTAACTTTGTTCTTTTCAAAATATAAATGAAAGATAATTGTTTTATGTTGACAACAGATGTATGAGATCTTGTAATTGTTAAACATCTTCCAATATCCTGATAACATTACCTTTGTGTTATTAATTTTTAAATTTTTCCTAGTATCCTGGAAAGCACAGCAATCAGCTGATAAAAATATGGATAAAACCAGAACGTTCAAGTTAGCCATCTCTCCATTTATTTTCAGAATTTTCCATATTTTTTTAGAAAAATAATCCCACTTACTTTTTAAGAAAACCTCGCCAGAAAAAATTGAATTGATATTTATTGGCATTTTTTTAAAAAAATCAAAAAGCACTATCAGTGATTAGATTATATTTTCATATAAAATACAATCTAAAAACAAATTATATTTGATTTAGATGCATCAACTCTTGGACTGCAGGATGCTTCAAAATTCACCGTTGAACTGTTATGGGAGAAAGAAAATAAAAACAAACCTGGATCGCATACAGAAGTGTTGCCGGAAACACTAACAAGATGTGATAGAGGGCGTTGTTTGCCAGCTCTGTAATTGTGCCTCAAAGCCCGTCGTTTAAATATCCGAGTTTGTGCGAGGAACAAGCAATAATTGACGAATATTCAGATGACGGACACATACACCTTGTATATGGAGTAGCTGCTAGCAATGGAAAGGCAGCGGCAAATGTTCGCTAAATGCAGAATATTTTCCAAAGGGTTTTCCAGTCCACCGCTGTGAGGCGTGGAGAACTGTGAATGGTGAGAACTTTGAGCAGTTGTGAAACTGGACGTATAGAAGTATCGTCCAAGTGTAAAGTATCGCCACATAAATATATTTTACCATTATTATATTCTCATTTTGTTACCTTCGTCCATCCTCTAGGTTCATCCAGGTGGCGTTTCCTGTCATAAATTCCCATTGGGTTATGACTTGTTTATGCGCTTTCTACCTTAAATAAAAAATATGTAAGCCTACTTTTCAGACACTCTGTATAGCAAAAGAAAATAAATATATTTGATATTTTGTTTGAAAACAACACAAGGTTTTGGCTTAAAGTTATATACTAATAATATAATAATTATAATCTTCAATATTCTTCTTTCATTTGAATCTTTCAAAGTGAAAAATAGTATTCCTTACGGAAAGATAACAAATAACCTGTCTTGTAATAAAATACAAAAGCAATTTCTATGGCTTAGAAGAAATATTTTGTCTTATTTATTCTCTGCTGACTGGCCACAAATTTCTTCTTCTGTATTCTGTCATTAAAGAAGCATAACGATTGGCAATCGAACCACAAATACAAGACAAATTCATCTATACTTTATCTATTTGCAACCAACTCATAACCGCATCTAGAACGGAACATCTGCTTGATACAGGAAATGAAATTCTTGGCCATGTCTTAGGGATTTATCACTGGATGCAATTGCGTGAGTGCTTCGAGAAATGGGCGATTGTGGGGTGTTCTTGGAGCCGCTAAGAATAAAAGCCTGAGATATGAAAGGCATAATGGGGAATATAATAAAAGAAAACGGAGGTAATATCAAATAGGAAGAGTAATAATATTTCTTCGTATTGAATAGAATATTTCATTTCTGTAGAAAATTCTTTGCGATTATTGGGAAACATAATGATTTCGGATGCCAAAAGTGATTGAAAAATACATTTCAGAGAAAACCGGCATGTTTAGAATTCTTAGAGAACATATTATTGTTTCGAACTTTTTCTCAAATTCATAAAAATTTAATTTAAAATCTAACATTTTGATTTTCCAAAATTAGTTTGAACGATGATTCAAAAAATCCAACAGTATTTTCTATTTCCCTGTACATTCTATTATTTTATTTTAATTTACCATATATCTTGTCTTTATTTAAAAAATGTGTGTACTATTTAAAAAGTTGTATTTATTTTAGTACTCTTTTATTTTCTGCTTATATCAACCGATTAAGATAAGACTTGAACAGGCATATATTTCTTTAAATTGCTATACCACATTAACAGAACCTCTGTTTTCTCATTTTGAGCAATTATTTCTATATTTGTTTAAGCATCATTCCTGAAAGTGCTTTATTTTTGAGAGCTTGCTAAACTAATATATGAAAAATAAAACCAAATCATTTTCCCTAACCTGTACGAAAATGCTATTGCGATATTTGCTATATTGCAATAGAAATCTTATTATCATGATGTCATAGTTTAGAAGGATCCTCTGTAGTATGACAGCATTTTTTACATTATAAGGCTACTTATTAAATAAATAAGTACTGATGTAAAATAAATTCTGATATATGCATGAAAATGCAAAAAATATGGTAATAAATTATATCCAAGAATGAAAATTCCAGCTAAATTATAATGATTTCTTTTATCCATTTCGGGTTTAGATTATTTTCTGTGGGTACGTATTGCTTTAGTAGAGTAGCACATAACAGTGGAACCCCGCTTAACTAGCACTTCTCATAACGAGTAATTCGCATAACGAGCAAAATAAATTGTGAAAAAATGACTCGCTTGACGGAAGAGGTTTCGCAATATGAGTGATGAGGAAGAGGGAAATCAAGAATTGTGCAACATTAGTCCTTTTTCAGCACTTGTTCGTCTAGTATTTTAGAGTCGCTTGTGATCACACATTTGTCCAAACTTGTGTTCAGAGATATCATTGAAGCTACCCATGAGCCATCATGGGAACATAAAGGGACCAATTCTCTTATGAAGGAAAACCTCTCAGAGAATTTCGGAAATATTGCTTCCTCCTCGTTGCCTGCCTCAAGACGATCGGAAATACGTGGAAGTGAGGATTCTCTTTGTGAGGGATCACCAAGAGAACCCTCACATCTTCTTGGAAGAAGCTTTGTAGTAAAACCTTTAGAACTTTTCAGTAACTTTAGCTTACTACCTTCTCCTAAAATTCAAGTTTCTTTCTTCATTTTTGTCTCATCTTTTAGCGTGAATGATGACATTTTAATGAGACGAACAGAAAATAAACCTTTGGAAAGAAATAGTTATTAAAAGAGATTTATATAGTTATATACAGTGCATTAAGAAAATATGAGACCACTAATTAATTGGACCATTTCTGAAGAAGAAGATATAATGTTCACTTTTTTAGAGAGTGTACTTAAAGTTGATAGTGAAACACTTTCTGTACTAACTCCAAATTTGAAAATTAACTTACCTTTCATTAAAATCTACTCATTTTTCTAAAAATTAAATGAAGTGTCTTTAAGAAGTTATAAGATCTCTTGAGAAAATTAGCATATTATATGTCACATCAGAATCATTATATAACGCATGCATCAGTATTTTGTGAAAGTATTATCTGAGAAACAAAGGTACAGATTTTGATTATGTTATCCGCGATTTATATGAAAATTCCCCTGAGTAAAACTATAAAAGGTCTCCCGACTCATGAAATTTCGAAACATTTCAGCAAAAAACTCACATGTCACGATTTTGGAGAGTCGTAAATCAAATACAAATACGAAATTTATTAAAATAAAGGAAACACCAAAGTTATTCGAAACATGATGGAGACGAAAGACAGAAATGAGCTAAAAATGTCATGTCATGGAAAAAAAGAATGGGAAAAAATTATGTTTTCTGATGAAAAGAAATTTAACCTTGGCAGTCCCGATGGCTACAAACACTATTGGCATGACTTGGCGATGGAGGAAGGATGCTTCATTCAACAATTGGGAGAAGGATAAGTTATGATTTGGGAAGCCTTTAATCATGATGGATTCCGCGATTTACAGCGAATTTCGGGACGTATGAACTCTACACAATATCAAGCTATGCTATATGACCATCTGATACTATTTGGGCTTCAAACAGACGCTGCTAATTGCATATTTCTTCAGGAAAATGCTTCTTGCCATGTATCTAAACCCACCCTGGATTGGTTTAGGAAAGAAAAAGTTAATGCTTTGCCTTGGCCGAGTCGAAGACCAGACTTGAACTCCATGAAAAAAACCTTGGAGCATATTATGTCGTAATGTTTATAATAATAATAAACATTTTTCATCTTTTAATTGTAAAATAATGACACAATTTTACTGAAATTGAACTTTACAACCTGGGCATTTTAATGATGAACAATGTTTGATGTTATCAGAAAAATGGTGAACCAATTTTATATTAATTTTTATACTTTTTCTGTTTTTAAACAAGTAGCCTTATAATTTGTTAACAGTGCATTTTTCATCTATTTCTAATATTTGTGTTAACTTAATCATTTATTGCATTATTCAGAATTATTGAAAACTAATTATAATAAATATGCTGTAATATCATATTTCCTGTGTTTAAATTTTAATTAGAAACTTTATTTATTTCATAATTTCTAAAATTAACGTGGTCTTGTAATTTCTTAACCGACTGTATACGTATATATAATTTCCTTTAAAAATTCTTGATATAATATAAGCATAATGTATATTATACTATCATAATTAATTCTAAATCGATGTTGGAACTGCTTTTCACCTTAGTATACAAAACTTAAGCACAATTGTATAGATAGCGAACAAAAGAAGAAAAAATTGGTTTATTGATTGACGACTGAAGATTGATTTTTTTAGGTAATCATCACTAAACTATTCTAAAATTCATAAATTATTTTCTTACAGCGCCAGATATTTGAAACTAGCCGCCTTCAGCGACTAGCTTGCTCGCCGGAAGTATGATTTCAATTCAATCTTGCATCATTTATATTCATGGTTCTCTTAACAACGCAGTTTTAAACTTCAGATTGTGGTAGATATCTAACCCATGTTCTATTAGTGACTTTGGACCTCTATTCATTGTCTACATAAATGTTCCTAATGGAGTCAAATAACTGACCATGTCATGTAACCTCTAATTCAATGTTGTCGGTACTATCTTCACTTTCTTATTCCTCTTGTAAAATATGCATTTGATTTCAACATTAAAATGACGCGGCACATTTTATGGCCAGCGGCATGTTAGCTGGATTAAAACATGCTGAGAAAAGAATAAAAATATAGCAAACATAACCATTCAGCTTAATGGATATATTTCTTATTGTAGGCAAAGCAATATTACAGATTTCACAAAAATCTTGATGAAATAAAATATGAAAGCAAAATGCATTAGGATCCTATTTCAGATTACAAAAATGAAAGAGAAATAGGCATTTAAATATTTATTTAAACAATGTAAACGGTTTGAGTTGCGTTGCAACAACGAAAAGTATTGTTGTAAATTATGCCAAAAAATATTTTTAAAAATTTATTAAAGTTAGAGAAAAATTGTACGTCGACTTAATTGATATCATTGAAAAGGAAATGTTCTGCCCTTTCAGATAGTGTAAAAATGATTTTTGTGCTGTAATATATTCGAAAGTTATTAAGAAAAAACGCAAATATTTTGTTTAATTTTTAATTAATTAAAATTCTAATTAAAATTTCAAGAAAGGGCTCCGAGGTGCACATTCCTATCCTTCTAAGTATGCTTGTGCCAAATTTCGAAGATCTAAGTCCCTCGGTCTGCCCTGTAGAGGACCAACGCACCGACACATTCTCCTTTATTATTAGTAGAGAAGCTCATTTTTAAGTTAATAAAAATAAACGTTATTGATTTAAATTGAATAATTAATTGAACTATCAAGAACTGAACAATAAATTACGGTTGATGTCATTTTTTTAAGCTGTGGAAAAACAATACGGCATCTTCCAATGGGATGGAAATAGGAGATGGCATCGAATTATTAAGAGTTTTCACTAGTTTAAAATTACTACTCATTTCTTTCAATCCCCATTTCATTTCTTTGCTTATGGTAACTCTCAGCGCGAGTAGAGATATTTCAAAAGAAAGATGGAAGACAGGGAATTATCTTTGTAACTGCGATTGTGATAGAATGCAGCATTGATATAACGTAGGGATTGTTTATTTCTCTGTCTTTCTTCTGCGTGATACAAAATATGACAAATCATCGGAGAGAAAAGATAGATTGAAAGAAATAGATAAAAATACTAAATAGATGAACCGACCGAGTGGAAGAAATGGAAGGACAGAAAACATAGAAAATACATAGCGCCAAATAAACCAGAAGTAGAAGGAAATTTAAAAATCGAGATGAGAAAGAAAAGAACGAAATAATGTAAAAGTGGAAATAAAAATTCTCATTGCTATGCTTCGCATTATGCGAGCAAGTAACTGATGTAGAGAACTTCGAAGGACAAAATTTTGTAAATAGGATTAAGTTATATTTTTAAAGGTTAAGCGATAGCTCTTCCTTTGTGAGGCAGTTTTTAATATAAGCAAGAATTTTTAATGTGTAAACTAATGTAAACATAGGAAAATAGCGCATTTTATAAAATGTTTCATTTCTTCGTCTATTTAGAATAAAATGTGTTTGAGAATAAAATGTTTGCAAGATCAGTGCTTGAATCAATATAAGCAAGGCATCAAATATTAACTCTCGCCCACATATTATCAGGAGTGTAAACGGTAAAATGTTTCTGTATAATTGAAAAACTGGCAGTTATTTTGTTTTATTCGCCTGTGTAAAAGCCAAGGAAAGAAACTATGTCGTTTCCATTTATAATTTTTTTCGGGGGGAATATTTTTCCATTCCTCTTTCCCTATGCAAATCATGAATTCATATATTTTTACAACGCATCGTAAATATTTTTGTTGACTCAATAAAGTAGAGTACTTTCAGCTTTATTCCTGTTGGAATTTGTACCCTTTTCCCCCTTCAGATATGTTTCTATTTCTCATGCAACTTTTAAAATAAATTTATTTGGTAGAAGGAAATATTCTATATATCGGAATGTCTTTGTATTTGTATATTTACTTACTACGTGGTATTCAATACCAAAATACTTAAACTTATTGGGTTCGCAGCAACGTATTCGTTGAAAGTAAACAACAGTATGAACTTTACACTTCCGTGGAGGGCACAACACTGTCAAACTGAATGAAAGTTTGAATATATTTTGTAAGGAAATCAATCAACAAGACGGAACATATTTTGTACGTGTTTTTTCAAGCAAAAATTCTAGATCTGTCTCACTATTCCATCAAAAACCTTCAACTTCAAGATTCGATGATTATTGGTATGTACATGGACAGGATAACTAAAAAAGAAACAAATTAGATAGATGAAATTAAGTATTCTGTCCTCAATCAAAACAGTACATCTGAAATTTTAGACAAAATGAATAAATGGTTGCTGGTACTTTCTCAAAATAAATACTCCATTTTTCTTTCAATTTACACAAGAAAGCATCATATTCAAAAAAATATTTCTAACGAGTGCTTTCTCACTTACGTTTGAGGAACAATATTTCGTGGTATTTTTACATAATTTAATGGTATAAAATATAACGTGGTATAAAAAATATTTATATAAATATTTTTATATAAATATATTTTTTTACTTTATCGCATTTTCGCGTGGTTATTATTATTTTTATTTTGCTTTTTTCTCTTAACGCAGTTTAAGAGTAAATCTAAGATTAGCTAATTATCTTTTGCTTTTCTGTATTATTTAATTTTTTTCAGATTTCTTCTCTTGTCTTTGTATCCTATATACATAATATCGAAAATATTATATACATTTTTAGTAATGCATTTATGTTCTCGAGGGTTGACATTTTGACATATATATTCTATACATTTATCTCTGCTGAAACCAACGTGATTATAAATAAACGTAGGATTATTTCATTTTTCTGGAAGACTTTTTCTCTTTTTTCTCAGTTATGGTCATAGGGTAAGATTTTATTTATGAAGGCTAATTTTAATATAGCCAGATGGTTGATAATTTTAATCAATCTTATTAGCGTTTTGATGTATGTGTTTCTCCTCCTTCTTTTGAAAATACGCTTTTTGGTGTACAGATCTCGTTTGCACTTTGTTTGGGAAATTTCGGGCTAAGAGAAGCTATGTTTGGCAGAAAAATTTCCAAATATTATTTTGAATCTATTTTGAATAAAGTTCTTAGCCCTTGAAAAAATGGAGTAGAATGGATTCCTTGGTTGCATTTGGTTTTATTCGATTACCTCTGAGTTCATTTTGCTTTTTGGCTTTCTTTGTATGATCTAGATTTCTATTGTTTTTTGTTTTGCTGCTGCAATTATGCGCTACTTAAACATTGTATACATTTTACATAATTTTCTAAATTTTATTCTATAAATTTTGTTTATCAATTAAAAAATGTTGTTCTTGTTTAAAGTTTACGTTAAGATTCTATTTTAAATTTTTTTAAAATTTTTCTAGTTGATTGTCCTTAAGCTTTATTTAACTTGACTTGTTTCTTGTTTTTAAATATTAAATTTTCTAACCGATTTTTCACTCATTTCCTAATGTGCTAGAGTTTTGAAATTTTGTACCTCAAGTGAAAATATACTACTTTAATAGTTTCAAAACTTAACTATGAGTTAATCATTAATTAAATTGAATTTTGATTGTTTTCCAGTAGCGCCACCTGGTGGCAAGCATTACAAACTGTAGAACTTTCGAAACTTTAAATTAAAAAGCAGGAAATAATTAAAATAAAAAAAAATTCTGCTGTTTAGTACAGTAAGAAAAGTATCTTTTCAAAAATATTTCGTAAATTTTGTAAAACCTTTTTGTGTAAGCTTAAAATAATTCTTCATGCATCTTTTACAATTTTAACTCGATTTAATGTAAATATGAAGTGCAGTAAAATAAATATAGTTAACAATTTGTTGAAATGAAAGAATGTTTCAAAAGTTTAAACCTCTGATTTTATTATAAGCTAGAATTTTTTATACATAATTTCAAAAACAATATACTAGTACTTTATGATAGTGTAAGTGTATTACATTCAATGCGTTTCTCTTAGTTGCCTTTATAATACAGGGTGTACACAAATGAAGTGACTAATTTCAAAAATTAATTTAAAAAACTAAAAATGTTGGAACTACGGCTGTTTTTTTAATAAGAGCGTATCTCAAAAAGTTTTTTTTCAGATTGCTAACTCAGCGTTACGCCGTTCTAAATTTTTTACAACGAGAAAATTTCGTACTCAAAGGATACCGAACAGCAGAAGCCTATGCGTGTTTTCTGGTTTCTTTTTTCAGTTTTTCTTGAATATCTCGAAACTCTTCAGTTTTCACACTAGATGTGAATTAAGAAATTAACCCAGATAGCACGTAAGTTTGCAGCAAGTTTGATTTTGACTTGTCATGGCAAAATTTGACGCGTCAAACTTCAATCGAACTTGTAGCAAGTTCGATGTGACAAATAGCGCCAACTCCTTTGCAAATCAAACTTGCTGCAATTTTGCAAAACAAGCACAATAAAGAGATAATTATCTTTGTCTCTGTTTTAAAAAACATCCGATTTTTAATAGCATCTCCTAGACCGTAATTCTTTTTTATTAATTCAATAAATCAATGTTAATTTGTGAAAAAAATAACTTTTTTATAAAAAAATTTTTTGAAACATTTTCCATCTTTTTACTAAATATATCACTCTCACTTTAAAGAAAACTATATCACCTTTTTCTTAATGTTGAAATTTTAACGTTTATAAACAAAATTATATCTAAAAAACAGTCAGAGTTTGTTGAACAATAATAACTAGACATTTTGTCCCATTTTAAAGTAATTACTTTTGAACTCTAATTTCATAATTTATTCTACTAGCAAAGCGTAGTTATTAGCAAAAATCGCTCTCTCTTTGACTTCAAATCATATTCTGAACTCAAAACTTTAATGAAATCCAGAAAATAGTTAAAAATAAATCGTATACCAATCGAATCGAACGATGTATTAGCGAAATCTATCTTCTCCTCTCAGAGTTCAACTGGCTCAATGGTTAGCGTCTCCGCTTCTGAACCGGTAGGTCGCGAGTCCTATCCCGCGTTGTGTTTCGTACTCTGTTTTTGCTGTAATTTGCAATAAGTTTGCACGGCAAGCTTGTGGCAAGCTTGCTGCAAGTTCGTTTCATGGTGACTTCGGAGCTTTCGTTAACTTGCGGCAAGCTTACTGCAAGCTTGCACTCTTGTCATGACAAATTTGTGGCAAACTTGCACTCTTGTCATGACAAATTTGTGGCAAGCTTGCTGCAAACTAAAATTGCTATCTGGGAAAGAGCGTAAAATCCCCTACAATTTCATGCTTTTATTAAACGCTTTTACCAAGGTCGAAATGTTACATGTTTGTATGCATGTTTGGAATTTTGTGATCAATTTTTCACTCACTTCTTAATGCACTATAGTTCTGAAATTTTGTATATTTATTGAGTCGTGGTGACAATGCAATGTTTTAATAATTTTAGAGCTCTCAATTATCAATTTTGTTTTAAAAAATTCACAAAATTGCGTTTGCACTCTATTGGTTTCAGTGGCGCCATCTATAGTATTTTTTAGAACCAAAATATTTGTCACAGTAATTTAAATGTTGCAATAAAAATAAGTAGGTCCTATTATAGATCTTTTTGAAGAAATAATTGCTGGAATTAAATAAAGCATTGGATCCATTACTTACATCCTATCAGACCTTTTTCAATAAAATAATTGTTTTAGTTAGTTGAGCTATAAAATATTTATAATACTGAATTTTGATATAAATTAAAGACTAAAAACTAGAAAATAATAAATATAGAAAAAACTTTCTAAAAAACGCATTTACCGATACATTAAAAATGAAAATAATAATTTTTCTCAAAACTCTGGAGATTAAAAAAAAATTGTAAAAGCTTGAGGCGCTGAAAACAGTAGGAGAAAGCTATAAAGTCAAAATGATTATCGTAAGAAACGAAATGTTATTAAACATTCATCATATAAAATATATTATAAATGTGAATACAATTCTAATTTACTTACAGCTTTTCGAGCTGCGCCTCACACTTTTACGATTTTTGTTTTGACCTCCAGGCTCCAGAAAAATTTTTATTTTCTTTTTTAATGCATTGGTAAAATCGTTTTTTAAAGCTTTTTTTACATTTAATTTTTTCATTTTGTTTTAATTTTTCTCAGATAATTGCTCTAAACAAATTTTTGATTTCCAGTAATTTACGACCCCCTATACCATCGAAATGGTATGTTACCTATCTGAAAAAATTTTTTGAGAAGCGCTTTCATTTAAAAAAGAAACGTGGTTCCAGCATTTTTAGTGTTTTTTTAATTAATTTTTGAAATGAGTCACTCTGTTTGTGTACACCCTGTATATATACAGAGTTCTCGGAAAATATCTGGCAAAAATGAAAGGTTGGTCAGGCATACGGTAAGTATCCAAAATCATATTGGAACATGGATGCGCAAACTCCATCTAGAGGCAGCAGATGGCATTTGCAATAAAACAGCGCTGGTCAAAATGCCGATATGTTTCTGAATCTTAAAGGTATTGTACTGAAATTTTTATTTAAGTTGCGCTATATATTTGTTTCTGAAGTTGTGGAAGAGCAATTGGGCTACATTTCGCGCATGCGCAGTAAAAAGAATATTTACTACAAATGCTCTTACATTCTCTAATATTCAAAATGTTTACTTCAAATTTTAAAACAATGCTTCTCTAGCATATTGTCACATATACTGTAAGTTTCATAGAATTTGGTTGAAACCGCTGCACGTTATAAGCAAAAAACCTGTTACAAAATTTCGGATTTATTAAAGAATCCATTATATCTTCCCGAATATTTCAGCCATTTTTACGAAAATGCGTGTACTTATTGCACACAGAACACAAAATAATTGACGAAAGTTTGAAACCATTATCAGCATTCTATGAAATGGGGTAAGGAAAATTCCCTTTTCGACTTAATCAATTTCAGGTCGGTCCCCAAAATGCCCTCGTGACCGAATCTTCAATGTAAATTGTGAGTTAAAACCTATTATATGGTGGAAGTTCGAGGAGATATTTGAAAAAATATGCAAATTCCAAAAAGTGTCGGCAATTGTGGCCATCGCTGTATTATTTTAAATGCCAACTACTGCTTCCGGATGGCGTTTGCTCACCCATGTTCTTCCTTTGTGATTTTGGTTACTTATCATATGCCTGACCTAAACTTTCATTTTTGCCAGAAA
Organism: Araneus ventricosus; assembly: GCA_013235015.1. Classification (NCBI taxonomy): domain Eukaryota; kingdom Metazoa; phylum Arthropoda; class Arachnida; order Araneae; family Araneidae; genus Araneus; species Araneus ventricosus. The sequence goes on along the minus strand of BGPR01003829.1, from coordinate 52,930 downwards.
TTTTCCGAGAACCCTGCATAGTACAGTCAATGTTGTGAGTCGGTTATTATATATAATCATCGCGGTTACTTTATATAATAACCGTATTTTTTATGCGATTATTGAATATAATGACCGCTTATTATGTGTAATTACTGCAGTGATTATATATAATAACCGACTTACCATATTGACCGTAACATATATATTATAAAGGCGAACTAAAGGTTTATAATTGTAATAATAAATAAAAATAATAAAATTAATAATAAATTGATCGTATCATATATATCGCGAACGTACAGATATAGTATTGTACGATACGTTTCTTCATGAAACCATTTATCAAACTTATTACATATTTAGTTTCACTCTATGATAAACTTTCTTTGTTCTGAAAAATATAGCTTTAATGAAATATAGTTTTATTTCAGGTAAAAGAAAAGCTACTAATTTATTCAACTTTTTATGTAGAATTCTTCATTAATATATCGTTAATTTGTGTTTATTTTTCCCGATTTCATATCTCATTTTATATTTCTCAATTATTCATTAAAATTCTGTGCACTAAACGTGGCTTTGAGCAATATGATATTTACCTTCTCAAATTCAAAACTGAATACAGCTCTTAGAAATTATGCTAAAATAACTGTATAAAACATTCAATGGCCCCGTTTGAAATTCAAACACTATCTGTTTGGTAATTCTGTTTTACAGTTATATTTTATTTAAATATGAATTATGTAAATAACCATCTTAGGATCTAAAATCCATATAATCATCTAATAGTTCATGCACTATGCTTTTACTAACCTTACATTCTTATAATGAACATTTCATTCGAACTTTGAATGAAAAGTATGACGAAATGAATTATTACAATTTCCTCATGAATATAGTTTGGATCTATATAAATTTATGTTGAGACGTGAATAATTCTGCTTTTATTTAAGTACAACAACGAAGAGTTTTTCGACCATTTACAAGAAAAATCTGAGCTTAAGAAAATACATCGATTATTATGATTCTTTAAGATTAAATTAAATGTTCTTGGATACAAAAAAAGTTATATTGGCTAAATCACCCCAGCCGTCAATAAAATCCAAACACTTCCACACTACACCAATCTGAGTACAGTAAAACGTAATACAGGGTGTACACAAAAGAAGTGGCACATTTCAAAAATTAATTAACTCTTTAATCCTGAAGAGACTTTTTCTTCTAGCTTCTTTAAAACTGGGACTTTTTGAGAGGAAGCGACATGAATTGGACTCTCCCAACCTGGATAGATCTTTTACCAAACACCCTGATATTACCACCCCTTAAGACGCACGGAAATGGGCTGGGGATGTCAGGGATAATTGGACCCCCACAGCGTTTATCTCCTAAGCGTTCTCAGTACCTCACCTCCTCTCAAAAGAAGCCAACCACCAAAGACCCACCTTCGTCGGTGATAAGGGGAAATTTTTAGACCGCCCTGGACCGCCTATCTCGGTGTGAGAGGGTTAAACACTGAAAATGTTGGAACTACGAATTTTTTTTTAAATGAGAGCGAATCTCAAAAAGTTTTTTCAGATAGGTAACATGCCATTCCGGTGGTCTAGGGGGTCGTAAATTACTGCAAATCCAAAATCTGTTTAGAGCCATTAGCTGAGAAAATATTAAAACTGGAAGAAAAATAAAAGCATGTATTTTCATTGAATTTTACGCTCTTTAATTTCTTAATTCACATGTAGTGTGAAAACTGAAGAGTTTTCGTAATATTCAAGAAAAAATGAGAACTAGAAAACACGCATTGGCTTCTGCTGATCGGTAGCCATTGCGTACGGAATTTTCACGCTGTAACAAATTTAGAACGGCGTATCACCACGTTACCTATCTGAAAAAAAACTTTTTGAGATGCGCTCTTATTTAAAAAAACCGTAGTTCCAGCATTTTTATTTTTTATTTATTTTTGAAATGTGTCACTTCATTTTTGTACACCTTGTACATTAGAAAAATATATCAATTGCATTTATAGAGTGTCTCTGATTGTTGCTCTATGCGGCAATCTATTTCCGAACTTGCAATGAAAATAACATAGTGATTTGAAGAGGTAATATTCATTCAGTTTCCCTAAAATATTTCATTTTTGTCTTGCCTGTTGAATCACCTCAGATAAGCTTTAACTATATAAATGCCAAGTATAAATATCTGCTTTTGTGTTGTGTTGTGTTGTTGAGCACTTGAAAAAAAGATTATTCTACAACTCTCAGCAAACCATCCTAGTTTGGACTACTTTTTAATACTTATTAAAAAACAGAAGATATAATTTTATGTTAATATGCCAGAATTGCAAAGGTAATAGTGGAAACTGAAAGCATTACTGGTGAATATGTGTACACTACTTTTAATTAAAAAAAATTACAGCAGATATACATTGTTAAAAGTCTTTAAAATTCATTATTATTATTGGAGACGTCATTATTAAGAGTCCAAATTTTTAAGGCTCTTTTTTCGTGTCATTAAATTATGCTACATTGTCACTCGCACTAATTTATAGCTCCATTTATCCATCTTAACTTAACGCATGTTTTTTATCTTCGATTTTCTCACCCTCCCTGATTCATTTATTTTTAAAGGATAAAACATGCATTATACGAATGTAATGTATCCAAGAGTTGATCTGAAAAACTACATGACTTTTTATTCGAAATTTTTGTGTGATGTTGAACTGACAAAATGGCGAATTCGATATTTCCTCTATGCTTTACAGTAAAAAATGGCATTACTTTTAATTAATTTTTATTAATACGTGCAAACTTCTGCAAACACTAAAATATATATGAAATTTCGTTTCTTTAAAACATATTCCTCTTATACAGTATATATCTCTCAGCAGCGAAAGAAATCATAATTATATTCAAATCTTTTTTCAATTTGTCATGGAAATTTTCGTTAAATATTTTTTCTAAACTGTAATAAAATATATTAATAACCCAGATTTATTATAAAAGAAAAAATGGTGTTTTTAATTCTGTATTTGGGATTTAATGTTTTGAATAAATCGTAGTTGGAATAAAATTTTACTCCCTCTACAATTCACATTTAATTTGAGAAGAATACGAGCAGGAAAGATAACGACAAATTTCCAGAAACAAAATGTAGTCCCATTCGGAATAGCAAACCTGCTGAAATTAATACTCACAATTCCAATGATAAAACACAGTTTTTCTCTATAATATTTATATTATATGTGTATATATAGGACGAATTCTTCCTTAGAAGAATATTTTTCTGACATTATATCATCATTAGGAAAAATCAGCGTCATATTTAAATCCCAATGGATGTCTGGATACTCTTTTTTGAGCTAGATTTTCCTTAATCCTGCTCTTATTTCCTTGTATTTGGTTTCTTTTTTCTGAATTTATATTTGCTAATTCTCTAAAATTGAGTGCAGTTTTAATTAAATCGATGAAGAAATGCTTGACATCATTATCTTCCTTCTTGTTCAAGAAAGCAAACTCTATCCAAAACGCGTTATTTTTACATACGATCTCTAGTAATGCAATTCTTTAATTTTCAAGAGATGTTTGTTGCAATCAGTTTGTCTATAATAAGCTGTGAAACTCAGAAAATATTTTGTTTACTTATTAGGTATTTAATTTGTAATACATTTTCTAACATGAATGTTTAAAATGTCTCTAACTAGAATATTGGATATCATTATCAGTAGTAATGTTTAGATGGACGTTTTGAAAATTAATGCTGTCCATTATGCATATTTTTGAATAGTGTCTTTTGGAAATTAACTTAAGTTAAGAAATATTTAAAACGTGAGTACCTACTGCATATGAAATTGGAATAATTAAGAAAACTGCACAAATGTAAGCACAAATTAAAATTTTTATTTAAAACTAAAGATAAACTGCCCAATTATCAAGATGTTTAACTTTGAAACAATAAAATATTGTAAGTTTGTTGTCGCTGTTCGACAACTCCTAAAAAGTTGGCTCATTAAACTTTCACTAAACTTTAACTATCTTCTGAAAACTCGTCGCGAAAATTTCATCTCAGATTTTGTTGATTTTCGAATCTTCAAATAAATCGCTGAATCTGCAAGTTACACTTTTGACAAATGCATTTTTATTCCTCTGACAGTTAAATTAATCGGGTTTTTTTATCTTTTTTTCTACTATATAAGAACGCAAACCCTCATATTATCACAGCAACTCATCAAAAATGCTCTTGACTAGGAAAATTTACCGACATGGAAACATGAACTCTCTGAAAATCTCTTCTAAAAATTTAGATGCAGAATCAATGTCATAATTTGCAGTTCGCAAACTAAATCTTCCCAAATATACATTCCAAGCTGAAATTTTCCTCCACAGAATAACTAGAAAAAATATTGTTCTGTTAAGATTTTTAGTGTGATATTTTTTTTATCTGGATACCTTTCGCTTTAGTGTGATTTTTTTCCTCTGGGTATCTATTTATTTATAAGTATTAGGGGCACTCTGTGTGTAGTGTAAAGGAAGCAGTGGAATGGATTATGCTCATGCAAATTAAACAAACTATGTGACCATCTTACTTTTCTATATACCAAACAACGTACTAGGAAATAGCTTGAATCTGAAAAATAAAAACATATATTTTAACAGCTCGGATTCGAATTATTAAAAATAAATATGAGACTTACTGAGATTTATTTTACATTTTACGAGACGCTTATTTTCCTTTCGATGTTAATACGCCATTATTGTTTATATCTATTATTAGATGCTTTTTTTTAAAACAAAGGCGATAAAATCTACCCTCAAAACAATAAACCATCCTTTTTAGGGGAAACTTCTGAATTAAATGTAGGAAAAATAATAGGAAACAGAATATTTCTGTCCAGAGCATTAGCTAAAGAATTATGAGGAGTAGAGAAACAGTCATAAATTCAAGAAAGAAACGAAAGCTCTTCTAACTAGAAAAATTATATGTAATTGCTAACGTGTCCATGGGGACATAGCATGCGGCTGGATCTAGAACACGGCTTACCCGAGTGTTTAATATTCTTTTATTAAAACAATTTTGGTAGATTTTTCATTTTATTTCTTAAAAAAGATTAATTTTAAAGCTTTAGTATTAACCTGTAAGTATTTCCACCTCTAGTATCCTGTTTCTAAAGCAAGACTTACATTTCGCATCAACTTATGCGTTTATTAACATACTAATGTTAGATATTCATTTTTATATTATCTACGAGAGTAGTTCAAAAAGTAAGGTAACAGGTCCCTTTGAGAGAAAAGGTTTATTCGCGAAATCAAACAAACAGACAGATAGAAAAACACTGGTACATATTATTTTTTCAACATAGTCACCATGGTTGTTGAAGCATTTGTGCCATCACTAAACCAATCTATCGAAACCGCCATAGAAGAAGTCAGGATCCAGGTCGTGGAGCCACTTAACGACGGCTTCCTGAACTTCGGTAGGTGTTCCGAAAGGCGACTTGGCAGGTGCTCCTTTAACTCTTTGAACCCGGCTAGAGTGAGAATTCAAGTGCCTCAAAAACTTGAGTTAATTTTCATTCATGAAATCAGAATGAAATCCTCTCTTTGTCAACAGAAATTCCAAGAGAAAGACACCCTCGGTTCCGTGATCAATTATCAACAAAGAAAGGAACTAATTTTCTCCCGCAAAATTCACCCGGGCACTCGAAACCGCTTGAGTCTGGCCTGTGTCGAATGAGGCGGTTTCAGGCGGATTAGGGCTCATAGGGGTTAGTGTCCACAGAGATGAAAATCTCTTGGTGTGATATCCGGTAGAATATTTTATAGAAAAAGTTGCTCTATTTTAACTATGCCGCTGAAATCATTATAGAACCAAATGCTACTAATTCCTTTTGTTATTTATCACGAAATTTATATTGAATAGAAATTGAAATAACACCCGTGAACGTCCGGATGCATATTAGCTGTCACTTTTTAAAAGTATTTTCCAAATATAAGCATATTAAAAAAATTATTAAAATATATAATTAAAATATGAAATATTTAGCCGGAAGATTGAAATCAAGAGAGATAAATTTAAGTGTTTTATATAAATATATTAAAGCAAAGAATATAAATTAGATTGCGTTTAGAATATAATCATCAAGGGGTTTTGTCATAAATTATATCATTTTTACAATTTTCTGAGTAAAGCTAATTTTTCTCAACTTGACTGCTTATTAATGAGCACGAACTGCAAAAAGCTAAAAACTTGGGAAATGACAAAAATTATGTTTTGTCAGCTAATTTAAGAATATGATTGGTTTTCGCTCATTAGGGGGATAGAAAATTAACTTGCAAATTTCGACATTATATAGTTTTAAAATATACATATGTAGGTTTCCTCAATCCTTGTCAAATTCTTAATTCTAAAAAATATTATTACGAAAAAGGATTTTATAATTAACTATTCTTGTGTATGTCAGCTATCATTTTTAAGTAAATTCTAACTATTTATTTAATATAAAAGCTTAAAACATTTATGCTAAAATACCTCAAAGTTATTCGAAAAATATGACTTTATGTTACTCTACATAATCTGCATTTTTATCAGTTTATTTTGCGTTGTTAATATATTGCAAAAATATTTTCTTTGTAACAGCGAGAAAGAGATAGTAAATATCATTTTTAAGAAGAACATTTCACTTTCAAAACGTTGAAAATTTTAATTACGTATCATATTTCTGCAATATTTAAAGAAGCCCATATATATATCACGAATGAATTTAAATGTTAAAAAGATTTCTTTAATAAGCATGTTCTCTAATTAGGTTGCCTTTTCTTTCTTAATTTCAAAATGCGGAGGGAAACCTTTAATAGACTTAAATGTCAAGATGCTAAAATAAGAATTCGTTATAAATTTAACATTTTCCTGGAAACCTCAAAAATTTTCTTGAAGGACCACCGTTTTCTTTTATACTATGCAATAAAAATTTCTTTTCAGTGACGGATTCCTACGCAGATTTTGTTTGACAATATTTTCTTTGATATGAGCTAAGAATTAAATTAAGAACTGTGTACTCCAGACTGTAATGAATTCACTTTTTTCTTTCACTTGTTTATTAGTACTACTATATATGATTAAACAGGAGCGATATACATATGTACAATTACGATTCACGCTCAAGATTACTCATAATTACTCACTCGGTGTTCAGCAGTTCAGCAAATTTCTAATCTTTATAAAATGCAATATATATACATATATATACATTTATACACACAAGAAACAAAAGGACCAAGAAAAGGAAGACAAAAACCTTGAGAAGTTGATAAACATCATGGCTAGCCGCTCATCAGTAATGTAAACACAAATTCGAGACAATCTATGCCTTTGTTTCAACAACTAATAAGAAAACGGTGTTCCAGAAAATTTTGTGTGACGATACCAGAATAATCCATCATTTTTCCATTTTAACGGTTGGTCCTTTTGTGTGGGGGGAAACGACAATTTTTTACGTTTTTTGTATGTTGTTTAGTAGAAAAAAGCACTAATTAATATCATAGACTGGCTTTGCCTCCTGATGAACGGCTTACCATGATATTTTTCAAATTATTATGTTTTTGTCTTGCTTTTTTGTCCTTTTGTTTCTTGTGTATTTTTGATATATTGTCTTTTGTTTCTTGTATGTTTTGATATATATATATATATATATATATATATGTCATGAAAATCAATAAATGTTGAAATAAAATGGAGAGACTGTAGTTAATTGAATTGCAGCATTATTGCGCATTCGTTGCGTTTGTGTTATATATTTCTATATTTTTTTATCTTCCCCTTTTATATATATATTCCCCTTTTGTTTATTTTCTTTCTATAAGAACTGTCTGCTTTTTCTTACCGCAGATTTTTTTCTTGACATTTTGTTTTATGAATGTTTATGTTGTATATATTGCTTTTACAATTCTGCTATGATTGTTTCTTATTTGTTATATATATGTAAGGATTTCAACTTTTCCTAGTTTTAAAAACGCTTCTTAGCTCTTAATTCATAAAATTATTTCTACTTAAGCTCTAGTATAAAAATAACTACCACTGTAACTGAAAGAAGTCCGGATTCAAACAGCTCTGGCGAGCGGGACTTTTCCGTTTTTGAAACTAGTACAAAATGTCGCTGCGATGTTGTAACGTTCCTGGTTCACAATGTAATTCCTTTCCGTTAACATGCTGCCCTTACATGTGAGTTTCATTCATGTCCATGGAGTGAAATTTACTGTTAAAGATATTATTATAAATATATATTCCATATAATCTGCATTATAATCTTAAAAATGAATCAACAGAAATTGGAATAAAGTATTGATTTACTCAACGACTCCCTGCTTATTAAAAATGCTTGCTCTACACTTCACCTAACGAAATATCATTATATATATATATATATATATATATATATATATATATATATGTTTCATAGAATAATATTTCAAAACAAGAATGTTTCACTCTAGATGGTTATAATCAAATTGGTTGATTAGGTGGTTATAACATACTAGAAAATATAAATCTTCTTAAATTTCTTCTTGAAGATTCACAGGATTTCTGATGCATAAGCAAGATAATATCTAATTTTCTCTCTCATTTTTTTTTGTTCTTACTTCGAAGGCAAAAAAGGTAGTAAACCGCTTCTCCTCAAACTGTGATATTTTATTTCATCATTTTCTGGAATCTGTGAAATTATAGACACTGAATATCAACAACTCAAAATACCAGATTTGTTGTCCGATGTTTTGCTGATATTCCTAAAAGAAACATTAATCTTCCAAAATGGGAGATTATGCATGAAAGATCGATCATTTTAGAGTGCGAATTCTGACATCTCTTCATTGTACCTCGCTGAAAAAGGTACTAAGTGTACGCACTTAGTGGCGTTTAGCTTATAATAGGTAAAATAAATATGATACAGACTTAAAAATTTCACACGGAGTTCTTTATTAATTATGAATCAATAAATATGGACCTTAGGATTTTGCCGCTTGTCATTTAAGTAAGAGAAATAAAAATAAAAAATGGCAATTGCGTACTCTTGGTCGATCTGGATGGTAAGAGTGGGCATTAACAGTGGTAAGAGTACGCACCGGATTTGGTCTAAAAAAATCGCATGCAAATACATATGAGGCACTGCAATCCTCGTGTCACCACTCTTTGTACAGCCCACATTGATTGCAGTTTTCTTCACAGGAATTCTCGCATCATTAGGAAATAATTAAAGTAGCATCATTAGCAGAAATCATAGTCTGAGCTAATTGGTGGTTGTATGGCGTCATAACAAAGGTAAAATATCAAAATAGCTAACCGCTTAGAGGGATATATTTTGAGTAAAGAGAGAAATTATGAGCTTTGATGCCTGTGTTTTTTTTCTCCGGATGAAGATTGAGACAATATTCGAATGTCATTTTATCACTTTTATATCTTTTTTCAAATTCATTCAGTAATCATGCCAATATTGAATATTAAAGAAAGACAATTTTCCAGACTTTCTTTATTGCACAAACAGTAAAGTTGATTATACTAATTCTAAAGCTTTATTCATCTCCTATGCAAATGTTATTTCATCCATACTTTCTATTTTAGCATTTTCATAAGATTTTTCGATGCCTTTGTTTCCATAACTTTCACTCAAGGTTACAACATTAACAAATAAATCATTTTGCACTTCGTCAGGATGCATTGTCTTCAGTTACAATTATATGTCGGAGTGAAAATTAAAATATATGCAGATAACATGTTTAGGATATTCGCATGGTAGTAAGAAAAAGGGAGGCCTCATTAAAAACATTTTGGTTTATGTATCATAATAGTAATAAAACAAAACAAAAATGTCTTATCTTAATTTTCAGTTTCACCAATGAATTAAACTCTCATTCTAATTTTTTTAACATGATAATTTTTATACGTACTATACTGTTTTAAATTACGGGATACAACAATCGTCCAAAACTCTGTACAGAGCAGACCATTGATTTCGGTGCTACCTAATTTAGCACGTACCTACTTCTTAAGTTGTAGGTGCTTACTAAGAAAAAGGTTAATTAAGTTTCCGATTTTATTATTAATTACTTAAAATTTAATTCCTTTCTTTAATAATTTCGATCCATATTAGAGCACGAAAACCATTTTCATGCTACTTAAAAATTCCAAAAATTAGCTTTTCAGTTATATCAATTAGATTACTATGCGAAGTTTTACTTTAATTTTAATAAATTTTCGAAATTAACTACAAAACAGTTTTGTAATAATTAATTTTGTAATAATATTTTTCCTTTACATAATCTCGAGCAGCAGAATAGCAAGACTGTGAGTCATCAATGGGATTATTATAATAGCTGTGCAAAAATAAATTTCATATTTTTAAGTTTACTTCTAACTAATGCCTTAACATTAGATATTTTTCAACAGCATAATGTTTTTAGCCTAGAATTTTTTTTTTGTAAATTGCTTAATATAAAAATCGTTAAGCACAAAATGCAATGTCTGATGCAATCCCGCGAGGCAAAACAGATGAATCAAATCTAAAACATAATCATGCGTCGATATTTCTGACAAGAAGTTAGAATCTGTGTTTTCTTTCCTTTTCTTTAATTTATGAATTTCCATGTTTCAATTATACAAGTACCATACCTGTCTAGCCAGTATCTTAATAACAACTATTCCATTTATTTAGTCAGAATATTTTTTAACTAAAAATTCTGCGACTAAAATCTTGAAAAGTTTTTCAGTTCACTTTTTTCTCGTTAATTTAGAAAAGTTACCCAATTCATTTGTATAGAAAATAGTCAATCTATTCAGTTCATAGATGCAGCAAAACAGATGATGCAGATTACTGAAACAAAAAATGCATTTTAGTCAACCATTCATTACAAAATAAAAAAGTAATGCTAAAATCTGATAGTGAAAGCAAAACGGATACCTAACTCGTATTATAAAGCTAAAATATCCAGCATTCTCTTAGTGTTGATACAATTCACCAAACTGGCACTTTAAATTTTGTTTTTATACTAAATTCTATTTTTATGTTTGCTTTACGTTTATAGAAGACAATTTTTTGTGACAAATGGCCAATCACCCCGCCCTAGCACTATGACCTTCCAGTATATCTGAATGATCATTCGCCACAAATAATAATATGGGTACTGTGATCTGTGCAAAATAGTCCCCATTGCAAGTGACCCATGCACAAATCCCTATGGAGATAAGTTCTGTCATCGGCAATGGGCTTTTTAACCAAGCACCATCATTTTTTCTGTGCCTCCGGAAGAAACCGGAGCTTTCTTATTCTATAGAGCAACTTTTCATCCCATTCTTGAGCAGCTTAAGAGAATAAATATAACTGTAGATACGAGGGTAAATCAGTAAGTAGGTTACGAACTGATTTGGGAGTTCCGGAAATAGTAATAAATTGTTTCCAAATATGTCAATAGGTAGCAGCGCACAGCAACTGTATGATGTCAATTTCGAATTTATGAAATAACAGTTGTACACATGCGCAGCTCCATCTGAAATTGGCAACTGCGTTCGAGGAGTGTATACTAGAAAATGAATGCTGGCAAAGTTAAGAAGCTACTGCCTACTGTATATAAAACTGTAAAAGGAGCGAATTTCCGCTGTAGCATTCTGTCGAAAATTGTGGAAGTAGTTCAAAGGAAGTGTCCAGGCCTATGGACTCGAGGGGTATATGTTCCATTACGTCAATGCCAGACCTCATATAGCTCTATTAACCCAGGAGAAAATTAAAGATTTTCGGTGGGAACTTCTTAAACAGCAGTTTTACAGCCTAGGATTAGCTCCAAGCTATTATCACTGTTTAGTACATTTAGATTGTACCTAGGCGGCAAGCGTTTCGAACTGATGTAGACGCTCAACGTGGGGTACATAAGTGGCTGAGACAGCTGTCTAAAGACTTTTTTGCAGCAGGTATTGGAAAATTCATAAAGAGAGGGGATAAATTAAAAAGCGAGAGAAATAAACATGCTTTTCAAGAAAATATCTTGTTTCCCCTATTTTAATTGCCTTCGTTACCTACTTATAAAAGTCAATTAATGATAATGACAATTATATGAGGAATATTACATTGTCGGATTAGAACAGATACCTCGAGTCAATAGGCCTGGGCGTTTTCTCCGAATCACATTCCAAAACTTCGACAGAATGTTACAATAGGAAATATCAGTTTAGTTGAAAATGAGAGATCAAAACTCTTCGTATATTATTAATTATTTTAATGAATTATAGATGTTCAAAATACATCTAATGAATATTAATGAAAACAGCTTCTTTCCTTTAGCGCAATTTAATTAATGTTAGTTAAATTAAGAAAGCGGCCATTTTTATGTGAAATTTCTTATGTTTGTTTATACATGCGAATGTGCGTTCCTTACCAAATATGTATTGGTAAGGAACGCGCCCTCGAAAACTGTATAGACTAAACTTTCCGTAATCAAACTAATTTCAGCATGTTACAAATCAGCCAGGACTCCAATTGGTAATCTGATACATATAAAGACTGTTCATTTTGGCTGTCTATAGAAAATTGAAATATCTTTCATAAAAACAAATGCAATGAATCAACTCAACTTACACCCATTTATAGCTGCAATAGCACCTATAAAATGAGTTTAAAAATAATTTTTCTTTCTGAGGGAAATCCAATAATAACAACGAAGGCACCAAAAGGAATCTATGAAAAATTCATTTCAGAATTTCTCAAGACTTTCTCCTAGAAATCTCTAGAATTTCTAAATCGAAAAATGGATGAGGTTCTTTGTGGTATCATACTAACAAGTTAAAGGAAAGGTAAAAAGAAATGAAAGTCTTTTCAATTGAAGCAGAAAAATTCTCTTTGTGCTGAGAAAAGAACTTCAGGTGCAAGACCTCCAGGGTGAACGTTTTAGTTTTATTCATTTATTTATTTCTGACGTCATGAAGTATATTTCATTCTTGTTTCTCTGCACCTTTCAAACAGTCGTATTTCAAAAAATTGGAGGTCTTAAGTTCAATGTGGAGTCAGAAATGTAGTGATATCAAGATTTTTTTTTATTATTTTACTGGGTTTTTTCGAAAGTTTCCTGATTTAAAATGATTTTAGCTGTGGCTACAACATTTTCAATAAGAGAATTCAAAAATTAATAAGCGTATTATCACTCATTTCTCGAATCTTTTTTTAAATCAATGCGTTCGCATTTTAAAAACGCTTGCACAGTGTTAGGTTGATTATGCTATAATAAGTTTTGGAGAGAACTTAAAAGTGGATGCTTGTAATATAGTTGGCAAGTCTCTGATTCACGCAGAAATTTTAACGCAATAAAAAAATCAAAACTCAAAGCATTAAAAAATTATGCTAATCCAACGTAGAACAAATTATTTTGCCATTATTAGCAGCTGTTTTTAAAGCATTTCAAAAAATGAGTTCTAAGCATTAATAATGCATATTGTGATTATCTTTTTTAAAAAAATAACCTATTACGTTTGGAAAGTATCTACACGGGGTTGTCATACTTCTAGTCTTAGCTATTATTCTTTGAAACTATATTTAATTTTAAGGAAGGTTATCTAACTTGTTTCCAGTTAAGGTAAAATTCGAAAACAGTTGGCATTATCAAATGAAATGAGCAACTTGTCGAAGTAAATATTTGCATTTATAATTTAAGTATGAGAATTCAAATTTAGAACATTTTTCATTATTATATTTTTGTTTTGCCAAAGAACCTATTATTTATACAGGGTGTCGCTTTGTTGCTTATAAAATGTTTATTAACAATTGCGAATGTTTATAACAATTTACGAACTTATTATTGCTCTCGATGCTATTTATTGCTTTCAATGTTTATTGCGAACTACTCCTATTAACGCAAAATGCTTTACAACATCCATAAAACATCTTTATGATGTTATGCTGCATTCAGAATAGCGTAGGAACATCACGCATAGTTAAATATCTCGTGCTAATAGGGACATAAACGTTTTTTGTACTTAGTTCATATTTTCAAATTGATCAGCATTCCGATGTATGCGGCGCTGGTATCGTGAAGTTACGAACTCGTACACATTTGAAAAAAATTTGACTCGAAATTGCAGCCTATTCCCTTTCGATGGCTATATTTAATTCATCAACGGTTTCAGGTTTTGTAGCATAAACTTTATACTTAAGAAAATCCCACAAGGGAAAGAAACCAGTTCTATGAGTATCTTGCTCCGAATTAATCCTCTTTGAAACTCCTAGTGTCCTTCGCATTTCACCACAAACCACTTACAGAACTTATATCTCGTATCAGGATCATCTTCAGCGAGAACGTGTACTAATATCAGTATTTAAGTTTACCACTTAAATCGTTTCAGAATGCGATGAATACTGTTACGAAGCTGCAATGCCGTTTCCCTACTATGAAAGTTTTATGGTCGGAAAGATAAATTCACAGGGGTTCTTAATTGAATGTCAGGGAAGGACTTAGAGAATACCACCGACTTTGGTGACAAATTTGGTGACTTTGGCGACGAAAGAAAATCTCCAGAAAGTACAAGAATAATTCCTCTCTTTCTCCCTCCTTTCTATAAGAACCCAAATATAGGGACCTTGCTAGAAAGTTCCATGTGACGTCACGCCCAATCAGAAACGCTCTAAATGCCGAGCTGCAAAGGAGGGAGAATAATCTCTTCGGAGTCTTGTTCACATTGCAAGTTGGCCATATGATAAATGCTGAGCGTTATTGTTTGTGCTATTACTGTTATTACTAGTGATTTGCTATCTGCTTGTGTTGCTAATTGTGCAAGTGTTGTTATTTTCGCGATAACTGTTCTTCAAGTTTTTGGAATATTCATTAAATAAAGTGTCGTTCTCCAATATCCTGCTTATTGCTCTGCTTTCACCGTACACCCACTAAACGATTTTTGTAACAATACTACCCTTTGTAGTTCTTGCACAAGAGCGATATGCAGCTGATTTTAAACGCCCTTTTTTTCCATTTCTGAGTCATCTATGATCTTGTTATTCTGAAACATTGTCTTTGTACAGTTCTATCTGCTGCCTTATCTCCATTTCGTCTTATAGTGAGTCTACTAGGTTGAATAGTTTAAAATATCTCGGAAATCGTCTTTGCTCGTCTACCGCGTTTCCACACTTGCAGTAGCACTTGAATACGAACTATTTCCTTCAACACTTAATCTGGAATGAGCCACTATTTTTGAACCGTTAAATCTGCAACAAAAATAAAATATCGAATTTTGCTAGCTAACGAAATGTAGTAATTTCTTTTACAATGCCCTTTGTATAGTACTGTGAATTTTCATTTTATTATTTTTTAAAATTCTAATTAAAATTAGACTTAATATTTAGAGATTCTTCAGAAGAAAATTTTCAAATAATTTATAAAGTGTCTCTGTAGTTAAAGTTAATTTTATATTAATATTTTTAGATGTATGTTTAGTACATGACAAATCAATTTATAAACTGACCAGTAAACATTGCAAAACTGTTCAGTAAGCACGAATTTTAAATTACACCAAAATGCATCATATAGAAAGCTGAATATTCTTTACTTTATAACATTCAAAATATTCATCAAAAAATTTTAGCTAAAATAAAAATTTTAAATTTTTTAGATTCATGAAATTAAAAATAAAATGTTTCTATTCCAAAACGAAAAAAATATTGAAAATAATAGCTTTCATCCAAACAAATAAGTTTTAAGAGATTAATAAACAAAAAGGACATAAAAAAGAAATTTTAAAAATAAAACTGTTCTGTTTAATTTCATGCAGCTGGAAACTCACAACTGTTGAAAGCAATTAAACATATTTGAATAATAAACTTGATAACATATGTCAGTATTTTCATGCTGTTTCTGTAAGCAAAAAACTCACACAATTTACTATTTTTTATTTTATTTTACACTGCTGACACGACGTTAATAAATTAGTAAATTTTCTCTCATTTCAATAAAATTTTCCTGTTATTATAATGATATAACTTAAAATTCAAACGATATAAATAAAACGGATGATATATCATTTAGTAATGTTAAGCAGTGATAACTATTTTATTTACAGAAGATGTAATTCTGAATTACTGTTTATTTATTCATTCATTTTTATGCATATTTTCAGTATTTTTGAGTAGCAAGTCGATTCTATATGTCTTAAGTTATGCTTTTAGTATGGACGAGTTTTATGGTTTGTTATTTGTATTAAAACCTTGATTTCATCTTCTTATATGTTGGACATCCGCTTTGAAGATCCATTGACTTAGCACTACACCGGAAATACGTATTGAAGGCATGTAAACAAACCAGAAAACTCGTCCATATTCATACAATTTTCAACAACGCATCATCAACATTTCTGCTGTACTAAATATATCTAGTTCGTTCCGTTCCTGGTAGATTATGTTGCATTTTTTTTTAAATTTAAGAAACATTTTACTTTTTATGGAGTTTTCTTACATAAATTTATTTAAAAGGAAATATTTTCTACAGTGTTGGAATGCTCACTTTTTTATAAATATAATTAATCTGCGAAATTTTTAATGCTTAAGTACTAAAACATATTGCCTCCGCTACAACGTATATCTTGAACGTAGATGGCAACCTGAATTTTACGCCCCCGTAGAATCTGAAGCGTTGTACTTCAAAAGATTAAATATTTATGAAGAAACTTCAAATCCTAAGAAAATATAAAATGCTGAAGAGCCAGATTTCCTCTTACAAATATGTACTTCTTAATACACTTCGAGAATCGACAGATTTTTCACCTCATATTTATTTCTAACTTGTGAAGAAGTTCCATCACAGACGATGACATGTAATAAAGAATAAATGTTATAAAGGAATGCAGAGTGATGCTAGTCAGATATTTTGCATGTGTGAATATGTATGTGTAGGTAACTCCATAAAAATTTATATACGCTTTAAATATTCTGAGTTTGAATTTATGCCCAGTAGGTACAATCGTATTTTAAATGAGACACTGAATAATATTTCGTTAAAAATATTTGTCTCATATATAAATATATGGATCTTAAGCACTGGGCAGTGGCCTGGCGGAAAGGTCTCAGTTTTGGGGCTGGACGATTCCACCAAAGTTCTTCATGAACATTGTGCACGTTAAATTTGACGTCGAAAGTAAAAGTTCCTGCCGTTTGGCGTGGTGTGAAAGTTTGGAGAGGGGATGCCGGCTCCTTTGGCATCCTCATCATTTATCTACCGCTCACAGTTATTAGATCCATCCCAAAAACACTAAATCAAGCTAGGAACTTAAACCAATTTATTTTATTCACATGTATCTTAGCTAAAGAGAATTTCCTATTTTTCGAATATTAAAAGAAAAAACTGTGAACCTTTTAAAATGCATAATCGTGAGTGCTTTATTAGAAAATAAATTTGTTTGTTGAGACAAAAATGTTAACATTATCGGTTTCGTTTATATAGGAGGGGACGTGGCTACACGAATTCCAATGAACTTCTGTTTAAGACTGTTTTATAAAGGCAATGTTCTGTCAGATATAATATATAAATATGATATATGACGTTATTTTAAAAAGGCTTTAGTTTATAAATATAATTTATAGGGAGTTTAAGAATATAATCCTGATTCAAGCAATTAGCATTTTATTGCAATTTTTACCTGATAAACGGTATTTAATGTTTGATTATTGCGATGCATTTTTTAATTTTTTGATTTATCATTATCGATAGATTCGTAACCACAAATGTTAGTCGCAATTTCTGCCTGAATGTTGTCATGAAAAAAGCAAAATTATCTCCTGCCTTTTATAAAGATATATTCAAAAATTTATTTTGAACACTTTGAAATGCTTATCAGAATGAGAGCATAAAAGTGTCATTTGATCCAATTAATCTGAATCTAAAATTTAATAATTCGTTTAGTTTTATTATACTTCCTCATTAATAATTCCAGTTTTATTTATAAGTCAAGTTTTTTCCGAGTGCAAAATTTTATGAACGATGAGAAGCAGAAAGCTAACTCAGCTTTAAAATGAAAACGAATCTACCCTAATAGCAAAAGTGTATTTTTATAAAAAAAAATTATAACATATTTTCTTAAAAACAATTATCTTGGAAAGCATAAAAATAATTCGTGGAAATATAGAAAACTTTAAAATATTTAGTTACTTTTTTGTTTTTCTTGGAAGTTACTTTATTTAAACATCAAAAAGTATATTTTCTAAGAAATCTTTGAGCTTTGCTCAAAAGCACTTATGTTTTATTAATAGAATATATAACCTTTATATTTATAAAAGTTTTCTTCTAAGCATATCCATATCATTGGCTTCAAATGAAATATATTTTTAGAAGCATCATGTCTGCATTGACCATCTAACTTAAAAGTAGTTTTTCTTTCTATAACATTAAATATTTCTGTGAAATTCACATTTTTATACAAAAAAAACCACTTTTTCTGGGAAAATTATTTTCCTAGAAAAAGTGTTTTTGTCTATAAAATTGAACTTTAATGGAAATTTAATATGTAATCTTACCAAATATTTAGACTGATGTATATTTCAATCCTGAAAACTTGTTATACTTTTTTTATCTTATAAAATCGGCAGTATATTGTTTCATTCCGATGTTTAAAGCATATAAAAATTCTACTGTACTTTATTTGACTTTAGAAATTAATCGGTTACAGGAAAATTCAAATTTGAATTCATCATTATTTATTCATATAATACCACAATAAGATGCATATTTTATTGATAGAACCTCTGATCTAAACTGATAAAACTAACGTTGAACTAGTTAAACCAAGCAAAAGTTTGCTGGTAACAGTACTGAAATAGTGATGTCAGGATGATATTCGTTAGCAACTTATCCACAAATAAAATTAAACTAATAAAAAAAACGATTCAAGAATACGTTGAAGTTAAGAAAAATTGAATTTAAATCTCTATACAGCATTCACCTTTTCACAAATAAAACATTTACACGATGAAAACAAATTTTTAAAGTCTCAAATGAAGCAAAATTCGTCAACAAATTACACAATACAACGAAATAAAAAACTATTTCATAAATACTCAGTCGATATTGATTGAAACACATTTGACTTGGCTTACGATAACTGAAATATAAAATTTATCTGGAATATTTCTTTTATGTGCCTTCTCAATGTTTTTTACATCGTTAAATAACAAAATTGCTTAATGTCAAAATTGCAATTCTAAAGAAATTCCTATATGTGTTGTTTAGCAACAAGTTCTCTATTCAAGAAATTCACAACGTAAAAAAATGTGGCAAATAAAAATATTTTTAATGAATTTCTGGTATTTGTACTGTAGTTAGGATAGTTTTAAAAGGAAACGAGTTTCATATTATTTCCCTGTGTCACATAAATAGAAACAAAATCTAATTGAAAAAGTTTATTTAAAAATTTACAAAAATAATATGCCTAAAATCTATAAGTATATAATGCATATTTAAATCTTACAGGGCGTTTCAGGATTCATGAGGAAAACTTAAAGGGTTTTAGAGCATACTACGATAAACTTTTTTTTGTATACGATTGCATGGTCGCAAGTGTCGCGCTGAAGCATAAATGCAAGACACGTGCATGGAAGAAAGCTTTAATTGTTTACTAATAGCATACAAAATGGGTCCATCAACAGTAGCACATCTTTAAAAGCGTAGAAAGAATATTGATGTGCATTTTCAAAGATGCAAAGTATGAAGGCTGTTTTTTTCGACCTCCGATGAACCATGAAAAAAGAGAGGAATAGAGGAAAAAATGTATTTATTACCAAAAGTTATGTTCAAACATGAATACTTTTAGACATAATCTTGTCATATCTTTGCATCAGGTTTCAGATCCCCCATTCAAATAACGTTGCCGTCAGTGATGTGAGATGAGTCTTAATGTTTGAATCTTGTCATTGTTTTTGGAAGTTTTGGCCTCCTAGCCAGTTCTTCAATTCAGGGAATAGATGACAATCACTCGTCGCTAAATCGGGGCTATACGCCGGGTGATCAGACATGTCCCATTGAAACTACTCCAGAAGCTGCTGGGTTACAACAAAACTGCAAAGGTAGGCGTAGTCATGAATAAGGACATTTCTAAAAGTCAGAATGGTTACTCGCAGTCGTCGTAAAGTCTGACAAGAAACAGCTGCATTGATTGTTTCCCACAAACCAACCTGCTTCCTGAAGAAAGCAAATAAAACTATGCAACTCGCACTTGACGAAAGTATCAACTCTACTAGCTATGTTTACATGCCGACAACTCAACTCAAACTGGCAGGATATCGTCAGCAGAAGTTGAGGTTATGGTTAGAAATATGCGCAGTCACCCATCCACATCCCCACCTCCTACCACTTGTCTGCCTGTTTATCGCTTGATCGGAGGCAGAAAAAAACTTCCCTCGTATTTCTCGCATAAGTATAGACACAAAGAATATTCGAGCGATAAGGTCCTCCACGTAGTCCATATTAAAATGAACGCCAAGCACTTTATCGACGCTTTCAAGCAGGTATCATTGCGGTGAGCGCTAATTTGAATAATGGTGGGTGGAGTATACATAAATGAAACAAACAACAATAAAATGCGTCAGACATAGGAGCTTTTAGAACTTGATTTGCGAAACTCTCATTAACCAAAGAAAGAAGGAGTGCTTGTCCAATAAAAATAATATCGTGCTGATTACCATGCATGATACTGAGGATATAGTTGATCCCTCCTGCTGTCTGATCACAGTAAAACCAAGTAAAAGCTTTTATATGTTTGTTGTGATGTTAAAGCGGCATACCCAGCTGACGTAATTATTCGAAATATTTCATTATTATAGCCAAAAAATAATTATTATGAAAAATTAATGTAAAGAAGCAATTTTCAACACTGAGTAAATAATTTAAGTTTATTTTATTTTCATGTATATTTCTTGTGTTTTGTCCTCAATGCGTCACTTGTGTCCATATGTTCCTATACAAAAGATTTTCACTGCAGTGAGCTCTACCAAGCTTTAAAGTCTATTCGAAGAATTCTGAAATTCCCTGCATATCCAGATGTACACAATTTTCACCATGAAGGTGAAGAAAATTGAAAGAGTATAATTTATATCAAGATGAAGGCAATATTAGCCTCGTAAATCTCTTTATAACATTTTCTGCAAGTTATTTTATTTTGCATTAGAGCTCATAATACAAAAAAAAATGTTTAAAAAATTCTGTCATCTGTAAACTTCGTTGAATAATTATCATTAATTTATAATCTATATGCTCTATGATACAAAAATATAATAATGAGATAAATTATATAATAATGTGAAATCCTAAAGGAATAGGCTGGTATTTTACGAAACCAAGTATTCAAAATTGTCAGCAATAATCATCCTCCAAATGTATTCAAAAAAACCTTTAGCGATGATAATTTCTTACTGTATTTTTTATGTCACAGGTTTGAAAGTTTTCGCCAATGTATTTATTAAAACATTATTCTGGTAAAAAAAAAATTACTCCATCTTGATACTTAGAGCAGTATTTCTTCAATTATTAACAATTGATCGTAAATCGTCATTATCAAATTCCCACAATTTTTTTTAAATATTTTGAATTATTGCCATAATGAAGCGAGGTCTCTTTTTCGATTCTATTGTTCAGTAGTTCGACTGTCTGTATATTTTTGTTACGCAGTCATGACCGTATGCATTTTTTAATTTTTACAAATGTGGCACGAAGGTTCCTTGAGTAAATAAAAAAACGATGTAAGAATTTTTATTTTTTGATTTCATCTCAAGATGATGGCCGTTTGAATGGCTTCGATGTTCTGGCGGGTCAATGGCGAGTTGAACACCTTTAAAACATTTGAATCTTTTTTGGTAAAAGCGAGACATTTTCATTGCAAATTTGTTATACTGAAAAGCAGACATTTAATTTCAATTTTGTTAGTGCTGATAAAAGCGCACAATTCATTTTAGTTTTGTCAAAAATGTAAATAATTCACATAAAAAAAGAGATATAAAATCATAGTTGAATGCTAATAATTTCTTTTTCCTGTTCATTTCCATCTAGTCTTGTTTTTCTCTTTTTTCAAAAAGTATGTTTTTTCAACGATTCTATCCAAACGGTTCATGTTACATAAATTTGCAGATTACCTCCCCGCTCGAGCATAAAATTTTCTACAACTGTTCCAATACATTTTAGATGTAATTCTTTTAATAAGTTAATGTACTTGTTTTGTAAATACAGTGAGTAAAATATCTCCATAATATAGGTGTGCAATATTGTGTATAGAGTGGTTTAAGACTGTAAATATAGCTGTGTATGATAGTGTATATAGGGGCCAAAGAAGTTACCTGCTCAAGAGGCAAATTATGATATCTGGTAACGCTCGAAAAACTATTGTCTTCAGAATGAATAAAAACATTGGATATTTAAGAGATTTCTTATACGTAGATACATTGAGACACACATTTATAATTCAGGAAATATTCTTTTTACGACACATCGAAATTTTTATAGAAAAAGGGTTCTATCACATAAAAATTCGATACAGAATATGAAAAAAAGAAATGAAATTAAAAAATTTAGGAAAAATATTTCGATTTCTAAATTTAACTTAATCTTGACTGTCAATAACCTAAAGTGTAAAGAGCAAATTTGTTTGAAGATTATTTAGTATAAATTATTTTACAGCGTAATAAAGAAACAAAACTTGATACATACCCCTAATTTCATATTATAATATAAATAATTAATTTATTTATTTTGATTTCATTAACTTATTGGCAATTATTTTTCTGGATTGTTTAGCAATTAAATAATATTTAATTAAAATTATGCTTTCATATCTTTGGTATTTTTTCATATAACTACGGACGCTGTTTGTTTGAAAATAAACTGTTTGAAATGATTAATGTTTCTTTGGTTAGGAAAATATTCAAATTGTATTTTATTTTAAAACTATTATCCAAAATAACGCAAGAAATTATTCAATATCTTCCGAAATATCGGACTAATGAGTTGAAAGATGATTAAATCCATTTTATGCACACTCCTGTCATCTTGTTTATATCATTTTTCATGATATATCACGTCTAGAAGATTCAACAATTGAATATTAAATTTTGAATTTTTAAAATTTTTTGAATATTAAATTTGAATTTAATGCGAGGCATCGGTTCAAATATTATTTAAATAATCTAAAAATAGGTTCACAAATGCACTCTAAATTGAGAAGTTTTCATTTTTTGCGAATTAAAAAACAGTTATTGACACATATGACATCTGTTTTAAAAGTATTTCATCGCTGCTGACCTTTATTAGTTAGATTGCAACTATAATTTACCTTGCCTCTGTACTTTTAATTTTCATAATTTCATTGCTATTAGAATGAGCATAAAACGAATCTTAGGTATGTTGAAACAATTGTTTGTAGATGCATTTTGTTAGTTTCATTAAAATAGTGGTTAAAGAATATGGACTTTTTTAAAATTCTATTTGCACATTTTTTTATATTCTATTTGCATCACAGCATTAACTTTCTATGGTATTTTAATAATTAATTCATTAGAGTCATCTTGCTTTGACAATTAAACTCCCCAAAGATTGCTTTCACGTGTACTTTATTCAGAATAGATCTTATAGAACACTAGCACTAGAATTTCCATGAATAGGAAAGAAATTTATATTCGATACTAATTATTTAGAATTACGCAACTTGTCCAACTAATACTTCCAATTAATCGAAAATAACGTTAATAAATAATCATAAATGTTGGAATTTTAAACGTAATCATCAAGCAAAAACAAAATCTTGAGTGATAAAAGTAACTTGTTGACTGTGATGAAACGAAAAGTTTGAAAACTTCGAATAATTCATTTTTAATTCTTTTATTTTCCCTTAGTGCGGTCGGTTAGATGAAAAAAAGTTCACTTATGGCAGAAAACATACCTATAAACAAACAATTACTACACCAATTACTGCATGTTAAAACACCCGAGTCCCTAAGTCTTAGAGCATCCGGCTGGTCAGTAATGACGTTATCAAAATGAGGTTCAGTGTCATTTATTTTCAAAATTCTGTTCTTGTTTTCAGTTATTTATCATTTATTCTGTTTTCTTTGATTATTTGATCCAAAAGGTTAAATACAGATATTGAGGGCATAACAGGACAATTCGTGATTCATTATTTACTACTAGAAAATTACCCGTCATTGTATGTCGGTGGAAAATTGCCTCTCCGTTCGAGAGATTTCCCGAAATTTGACGTGTTTAAATAGATATATATGCGAGAGAAATGTTTAACATTGATTGAAAGCAAATAAAATAAACATATGTTTTTGACAGGAAATATTTTTTTAGTTACATATTATTTACTTATTTCTTTATTCAAAAAACCTCTTGTTGAACAACATTCCGTGTGAAGTATGTTTCGTTGTTTTATAATTTTCCTTGTACTTCAGATGTCTTTGTGTAAATTTTAACGTTGCCAAAAAATATTATCAAATTATATCATTACGATTGCAATAAATAATCAGATGCATCGTGGCGTCCAAACTATATCACGTCCATGATATACCACTGACGTGATTTACTACTTTCTATTGAAAAACGGAAAATAATTTGAGATATATGATTAATATAATTTAAAATTTCTCATGAACTATTCATCATAGCGAGATAAATTTTATATCAATCGATAGCAAATTTTATTTCACTGTTTTAGAGCTATTAAATTTGAAATTCGAACGACAATTACTTTTTTAAATTTAAAATTACTGAAATATAGGTGCTCTAACAATGAACTAATACTGTTTAACGTCTGGCTGTGCTATGGCGCGAATTTTATTGTTGGTGACGTCAGAGCGTTACCGGATCAGTGAGAGACAGATCCGGACTATTATATTAGTAATAGTTGGTTAGTAATGACGTCATCAAAACAATGATCATGTGAAAAATTGTTTTCGAGTTAAATTTGATATTATTTAGTCCTGTTTTGATGCAATACGGGAGAAATTTCGGGTTGTACCTCATAATTTTGAGCCGTAATCAGATGATGAGGACGACGCCTGAGCCGGCATCCCCTTTTCCAAATTCACACGACACATCAACAGGAGGACGTTTGACACTCGAAGTCAGATTTTCCGAGCACCAGGCATATATTCAATGCAGGACAGTTTCGAGTTACTACCGCTGACATTCAGGTAACTGAGAACATGAATAATGTAGAAAGAGCAGAGTCGTAAACATCAAGCTACCGATATCCTGCAACAATATTTTACTGTTGGAAATAGTGATAGAGCATTTGTCATTGCATATAGTTTTTTGAACTTTTTATGAAGGCACTTGATTCAATGTAAATAATGGGCTAGATATAGTTTAAAAATTATCAATTGTGGAGAGTGTTGTGAAGGTTTACATCAACCAAACTCATTTGCTGCCTTCAATTTCAAATCTGATTGCAGGCTTTCAACAATTAAGAGTCATTCTATGTCGCTTCCCCTTTTTAATGAAGAGATTATATTTCCAGCTGTAGTTAAAGATCTAATGAATCTAACCATCGCTGCAAAATATTTTAAAATTAGTAAATTAGAGCCTCAGTCCGCTTCTTCTTCGAGTAATGAAAAAATAAGAAAGGGAATTTAGTTTTCTGAATCAGATTTTCTTTGCGTTTCATTTGAAAATGAAAATCGTTTAATGTAAAATTGCATTATATTGTTAATATATTTAAATATTAAATGCAAAATAAAATAAATTGATTAAATTTGCACGATGAAAAATGTTGGGGGTCCTGCAGTACCGCACTCCCTATGCACGACTGCCCCTGAATGTAGATATAATAAAATTTCAATCATTGTATAACAGGGCTTCTTCATGGTAACATCTTGAATTTCAATTTTTTGTCTCGAAAGCTCTTGAAGATGCAGTCGCAAATTCAACTGTAAAACTTTCGAGAAGAACTAAAGCATAACCCATTTAGTAAAAGAAAGCATATTGCGAGCACGAATACCATTAATAAGCGCCTATAAGCTTTGGACCTCTTCCTTTCTACTACTGAGAATGTTATAGAATAAAAAAAAGTTTGCAATTAGAAAATTTTTAAGATACATTGTAATTACTTAATTACTCTTAGTTATAATGTTTTTATAACATTTTAATTACTCTATCAAAAAGAAAAGAATTATTCTTACTAAATATAAGAATATTTAGTTAGGGAATCTACTAAAAAACAGACACAACAAGAAGCATAATTTATAATTAAAAATGATAAAATTTTTAATTGTTTCAAGAAATATTTTTAGGGTTGCCGGAAGCAACAAATTTCTACGAATATTATTTTACCCTAGAAGGAAAACCCCTTCAAGGAAAAAAAACAACTCTGATCTATGAATAATAGACCATGATTACATAATAACCTCGAAAGCAAACAACAAAATATTGTCCCGTCTTGAAAAAAAATCTTTGAACAGAAATGACAAAAATTCAGAGATTCTTTTGTCTAAAATTGCTAAATCAAGCAAACACCGGTAAAAAATGTATGCGTCCGTAATTTTGAAAGGCAAAAAAAATTGTTTTGTATATTTCTCGAATCATAAGGCAAAGAAAACATTAAGCAATTTGCTCGCAACTGTCGTATATTACGGACTCGTAAACAAGTCAAAAATGAAATTTTTCTAGGAAGAGATTTTTCTTGAATAAAGCAATAGAAGAAAAAAGCAATTTGTATATGAATGTTTCTTCATTTCATGGAATCTTGTTGTCATTTTGGCAAAGTTTACTGGGCAAATGGAAATAAAATGACTCGTGTAAATATGCATTTCTCATCTGACGATGTTTTCCATATAAATGTTAGAATCCACTTTTAATGCTGTGCAGGATTTTTGACGAAAGAATTGCATAAATTTCTGCTGGAGAATCAGAGTGAAAGCTGAAAGAATAATGAACAAAAGTACTGGAGAAAATTGTCTTTTAACGACTTTACTGGCTAGAGTTGCTATCGAGATATGGAAAGGTACGAATTAATGGTTCCGTTCCCTTTTCCGTTATTTGATATAACTTAATAATCTGAACTGCAGATTGACTTCTGCATAATTCATGGATTTGCAAATGCATTTCCGTACTGTTTGGTAACAAATTACTTCTACATTTGTTTAAGCAAATACATATAGTCAAAGTTACTTTCCTTTCGAATGCTCTTGTGAATAAATGAGGAAAACTTTCGTACTTTATTCAAAGGGAAATTAAAGATGAACTATTTGTGTATAAAAATTTTACAAAGAATTTTAGACAGTATTAAAAAAGCAAGTTATATTTCATGTGAAATCTTATCCATAATATATGCTTTTACTTCAGAATTTCTGTTATGTGATTAAGAGTTGAATTTTGTCTTAAGTTAGTTCAAACGAAGGAATTCTCCTCTAAAAGAAAATTCAGTTTGCTGCTTTTTTGGCACGGAAATGGAAAGCTGAATTTTTAAACGATTCTGTGAAGGACAAATCAGTATAATTGAGAACTGAAATATAAGAAAGGTAGACGCCTCTAAATTTTTATTTAGTTGAGAAATACAAAGTCTACTATAAAGAAATACATTTAAGCTATATATTGCTTAGCTAGGAGTTTACTGAATAGAGAGCTTCATACACAGGTGGTAATAAAAGAGTTTGCCGGTATACTCGCTCCTATCAGTCTCTCACTTAATGAATGCGAATGAATTTCAAGATATAAGTATTTTAAAATGTGTGTTAAAAATGTGAGCAATAAATAAGCTCTAACAACTAAGCTACATAAGCAATATTTCTATAAATCAAAATGCCAGTTTTTCTTTTTACGCATTATTAAATGATCGGATCAATCAAACACCACAAATAGCGCTGCAGTGGTTCTTGTGAAAAAATAGAAAATATTGGTGGAAGATTCAGACAAATGTCAAAAACCAATAAGTACAGAGAAATAACACAAAAGGAAAACATTTTAATAAGTTTCACTGTCATACAAGATGATACACTGCATTTGATAGATGAAGCAAATAAATGAAGTACGTATGGTTGTATGGACATCGAATTCACAAACGGTATCTGACTAGAAAGACACCATAAGGTCTAACATTTTGAACTTGCCATGATTCGTTTTTTCTAGCTGCTGACCTTTCCGGGTTTAATAATGTTATAATTTCAAACTATATAAAACAAACTATTTGCAACCCTAAATTTCAAAATCATTCTGATTTCATCTTAAAATTAATAATATGTGCATTGTTATATCTAAGATAAAAAGATTTAAGGAAATGCTAAACAAATAGGTTTTTATTATGTTGTAAAGGCTAACAACAATATATTCCATACAGTGGAATTCTGCCGGATGCTTATCAAAAGCTTACATATCGCTTTATAATTTCCGTCGCCAAATTTGGACTGTATGAACTTTATTTAATGTACAGTGATAAACAAGAAATTTAATGAGAAAAAAGCAGTAGAATTCTTTATGTAGATTTTTATCTTCAAAACATTGTAATTAATTTTTATGAAAACCTGTTGAATTTGGGCTATATCTCGCCAATTCTGGTTGTGTTTGGAAACCTTCCTCTGTTTGGCGTCTGCATGTGAATCGTTTCGCCTCTCGCCAGTACAGGTTTTGTAGCTCATGTTGATGAGCTACAAAACCTGTACTGATAGCTGTTTACTAATAAATGTGTGATGAAGATATCTGCATTCTAGTTTACTTTATTTCCTGCTTTAATTACTGCTAAAATTCAGTAGGTTATGGCTAACATCAACGATTACACTGAGTAAATGCCGTAATTACGTGAACTTTGAGCATTTGAAATGAACAGCCATTTTTGTTTTGACGGACTTTCGTTCTTTGACGGACTTCGTGTTGTATACTCCCAAATGAAAGTAGAAAAATGCCATCTATGGATTTCAATTTCACGATTGAAAAGTTGGAATCGGCGAAAGAGTGGACTAGATGGAAGATGCCTGTGACGTTATTGCCAAACACGCATGGTTTGTTGAGCTATGTGACAGGAAATAAAACTTTTCCGAAAATGGCGGGTGGGTACGCCAATGATATCCCTTTAGAAGCAGGGAAAAAGAAGTTTGAACTGGCTGATGGAAAGGCGCTATTATATCTCCCAGGCACTAGATGACATAAACTTTGACTATATTGAAATGTACTCGACGGCAAGGTATGCTTATAAAAAGTTCGTTGCTATTTATGACAAGTCATCGATGCATCGTCTTGATCGTTTGTGGACTGAATTTTTTCATCTGGAATGGAAACAAGGTGAGAATATTGCATCATTTATAAGTCGAAGTCAAATTATTTCCAAAGAATCAAATGATGAACTGCAGCGCATTCTTAATTGCGCCGTTCCAGAAGCAATGTTGTTGTCTGGAATAATTTCAATACAACCGCAAGAATATATCACAGTTAAGACTGTGTGGGACGGAATACCATTGAAAGATCGAACTATTGAACTTTTAACTGAAAGACTATGTGCTTTTGAACAAAAATAGAGCAACAGAATTGTGAAAGTACAACTTAGCAAATTCAATCCAGACGGCAAGCGTCGTCTCTGAGTTCAACAAAGGATGACGCCAACACCAGAAATTCTATAGGCAATAAACCAAAATTGAAGAAATGGTCAAGTCAAAATATGAAGCCTATAAACAATATTTCCTGTTTCGAATGTGGAATTTCCAGTCACAAACGAATAAGCTGTCACAAAACAGGAGCAAGATTTTGTCTTCATCCTTTGTTGTAGCAATACCATATACAGTTTCACAAGATGACAAAAGTTGGATTGCTGACTCTAGAGAATCTCAGCATATGACATTTAATAGCTCTATATTTGAAAGTTTCAAAAGATTTTCTGTTCCAGAGGTAATCAATGCTACAGGTTGTTGCAAGTTTTTGAACTGCAACAACCTGTAGTTCTGGACAAGTTAATATAAAAACGCTAGTAGCTGGTAAATGGCAGGAAATTCACTTAACAGATGTATGGTATGTACTTGCTTTGAAATACCAATTGTTCTCTGTCTCTCATGCTTTAAGTAAAGAATTGAAAGTCGTATTTAAAAATAAATTTTGCTTGGTTAAGAATGGTAATCAAACCATTGCAATAGTTCAAAATCAGAAATTGGTCTGTTTCTTCTGGAAATGGTTGCTAAAAATCCTAGAAAACCTGCAACTGTTCTTATTTCAAGTACCAGTGTGACACACTCCAAATGATGCGTGAAAGAATGGCTCTTCAAAATAAGAAACAGTGTGTTGAGTTTCTCAAAAGCCATGGCATTTCTTTATCTAAGAACTCTGAGTTTTGTGTAGGGTGCGTATATGGAAAAGCCCACAGAAAGTCATTTCATTCAAGAGCTGTTAGACCAACAAAAATTGGAGAACAAATTAACGCTGTCGTTGGTACAATTGAAGAATACTAAGTTGTTGGTTTACGTTTCATTTTAGTTCTCAAAGATAACTGTACAAAATTTTGTCGAGTATTCTTCTTGAAAGCAAAGGGTGGCGTACCAAATTGTATAGAAACTTTCCTTGAAGAAGCAAAGACTGCAGGCCATACTGTTAAGCAGATGCTGTGTGACCTTGGTACTGAGCTAATCAACCACTCCGTGAAAAAGATTTTGAATTATCGAGGTATTGATCTGTGTGTGGCAATGGTTGAAATACCTGAACAAAACGGAGGTGCTGAAAGGGAGAACCCCACCATTGTGGAAGCTGCAAGAGCTATGATTCATCAAAAGAAGTTACCAAAGAAGTTATGGGCTGAATCTTGTAACACAGCTGCCTATGTGTTAAATCACACAGGTCTAACTCCAGTAGATAAAACTCCGTATGACTTATGCCATGGAAAGTCAGAAAATTTCAACATAAAACGCTTAAGAATATTCGGTACAAAATTCGATGTTCATGAACCAAAGCAAAGACGACGAAAGTGGGATAAAAAATCTGTCGAATGACTGTTTGTTGGATATGAAGCTCATGATGGATATAGAGTATTTATACCTTCTAAAAATAAAATGGAAAGAAGTTGCACTGTTATATTTTGTGAACAATTACCATATAGGCCATTGACTGTTGAAGTTATTGGTTGCAGTGATATGTGTCCTGAAGCAGAAAATGGAAGTACTCAAGTGAGTGATGTAGAAGAATGCAGGGAGGAACCTTATCCTGAAAGACAGCTACCCTGAACGAAAATATAAGAGGTCACAGTTTCTCTCAAAAAAGTATGTACTTTTTGTTAGCACTCTTATTGGCACTGAGACTCCTTCTTGTTACAATGAATCAGCCGAATCCAGTTGCTGAAAGAAGCCATGGTGGAAGAACTACAGTCTTATGAAAAAAATGGAACTTTTGAGCTTACATAACTTCCAGAAAATCAAGCGATACTTGATAACAAGTAGGTGTATAGAATAAAAACAAATTCTGATGCTTTACCCTATAAAGCAAAATGTAGCTTATACGTAGATGATTGACTTGTAGCTGGATCAAGTGCTTGGGAAATAGAAGAATTAATTTATAAACTAAAAGAAGAGTTTAAAATTACTAATGGACCTGAGCTCTTAGGAGTACAAATTAACCAAAGAGATAATTGTGACATATTTATTTCCCAAAGTTTGTATATTGAAAAGATACTGCAAAGAATTAGACCAGAAAATTCGAAAGCTCTCTCTACACTATGTGAAGTGGCTAAATCTCAGGCGAGAGATCCAGTCATGGTTGATGTTCCCCACATAGAAGCAGTAGGATGTTTACCATATCTTGCAGTGGCTACCAGGCCAGGTATAGCCTTAAGCTCTTGATGCTGTAGCCTTCGTATCAAGAGCTTTGTGCAAACCTACAAAAGATGGCTGGAAACGTGTGAAAAGAATTTATAGATAATTACGTGCTACAAAAAATGTTGGTCTTCTATACAAATCGCATGTACAGACAGAATTTTCCATTTTAGATTATGCTGACCATGCTGGTGATGAAAAGACCGGACGTGCAACATCAGGAATGGTTTCGATAAATTCATGTACAGCAATAACTTAGTGGTCTCGATTAAAGCATTCTGCTGCAATTTCATCAAATTAAGCAGAATATGTCGCAGCTATCAAAGTAGCTAATGAGCTTGTTTGGCTCAAGTTACATTTCAAGAGTTTGATTGATTATAATGGCACTCCCATTCTGTATGTTGACAACCAAAGTGCCATAAAACTTGCTCAGAATCCCCACACCATCAAAGATCTGAGCATATTGATGTGCTTTTTCACTCAATTAGAGAGAAAGTTGAACGAGATGTTTTGAAGTTAGAGTATGCTCCATCATCAGAACAAAATGCTGATACTTTGACACTAATCCTCTCATTAGTAATCTGTTTATGAACTTACGTGATAGACTTGGACTGGCCAAAAATTTAGATTCAAGTTAAACTAATTGACTGTTAATGCCTGTGTTTGCTAAAATGTTTTTAATGCTAATTCTTTTGAAGTATTTTTTTAACTGTTTGATATGTATTGTGTGTTTTTTTGTTATGTATATTTTTGTCTATTTGTTTATTTTTTTATATGATGAAATTGGCTTTAATATCGGAAAGGAGTGTGGAATTTGGGCGATATCTCTAAAAGTCTGGTTGTGTTTGGAAACCTTCCTCTGTTTGATGTCTGCATGTGAATTGTTTCGCCTCTCGCCAGTATAAATTTTGTAGCTCATGTTGATGTGACGTTCGATGATAACTTTTTACTATTAAATGTGTAATCCAGATGTCTGCATTCGAGTGTGCCTTATTTCCTACTTTAATTACTGCTAAAATTCAACAAAAATACTTTATGGTTAAAAAATTGCTTTAAAATATTGTCTCACAGGTTTAATCAAAAAAACTGATTGCCCAGATTAAACCAACTATTTAGTTAAGCACAATTAAAGCAAAATAATTTTTTATTCTCAAATTCATTCCAGCGCAAAATGTATGAACCCAAGTATGGCATTTTATGCACTGTATCATTTCTTCTCCTTCATTTGTTTCCTCACTTGTATTTAATTTGTTTTATACTTTCTTGGTTCTGTTGGAAACTGTAAAAGCCTGCGAGTATAAAAGACTCAGCCGTATCTCCTTAATTTCTCTTGTCTTCGCGGGATTTCGCTCGATTGTTTGTAAATTGATCGCATATTCGCTGTGAATTGGTCGGGTGTCTTCATCATGGATGGATAAATTTGTCGAAAAAGTGAGTGATCATTTAATTTTTGAGCATTGTAGTTCTTTCGAAAAACGATATGTCGCTCAGTACCTGAATATTTTTACAAGCTGTATATTTGTTTTGAATAAAGTTTCATTTCATTATATTCTACTTTTGTCACTAATGTTTTCTACTGATCTGACTTTCTTAGACAGCAAAACATTTTAGTACAAAATCTGTATTTCTAACATCTTAGCATGGCATACTTGATTCACGCATTGCACGAGAATTCTGTCATGTTTTCTTAATGTATGTTTTCGTTAGAATTTATTCCTGTTTATTTCATTTCGGCGTTATTAGATTTAGTTTACAACAATTCTGACATTTTTGATTAAATAAAACCATCGCTATAGATTTTAAAACGATTTAATAACAATTAAATGCATAGCGCGATCTTATTTATTGGCTAAAACTTAAAAAGTATAATTAAATAAATTTGCTGACCGTAAGTCAAAGTCTTATTGCTTTACCTTGATATTATATTCAAATTTTCTAACAAGTTATACGAAATAAAATATCTTAAAAATATTATTTTTTTCATCAATGTCAGAAATTAATTAAAAATCCAACGAAGTTCTGCAATGTATGTAATTTAAAACCATACTTTGATTCTAAAGAAATAAGAAATTTTAGTTTAATTCTGAAACTCGTTATATTATTCAAAATGTAATTACCATCTTTTTACCTTACATAGACTTACTCACATGTTATTTATTTTCAAGAAAACTAAGCGTGTAATAAGATAAGACTGGAAACAGACAGATAGTTTTTTCTTTTCCTTTGTAAAATGAATGTTGTAATATCAGGCTGTACGCTTCTTTATATTAAATTAATGAATTCACTAACTAGTAAAGGTATCTACGACTGTTTTTATTTCCATGAAGACCATATATGGGAGGGTATATCGTCGCTTAATAAGCAAAACCGCTAATCTCAATTTTTTGAAATTTCAAAGAGAAAGAAAAAGCTATATTTTTTGCAACTAATAATGAATATTTCTGAATTTTTTTAACATACGATATAAATATGAGACTGCATGCTCCTACCAGATGTGAAAAAAATTCAGACATATTCGTAATTGGTTCATATATATATATATTTTTTCCTCTTTGAAATTCCAAAAATTTGAGATCATTGATGTTGTTTGTTAAGCGACGATAGAGGACAGATAGAGTTCTTTGTCTTCTCCAATAAATTTGGCGGCATTACTTCATTCATATCTACATGTCTTAAAGTAAATATTTTTCCAGATCAAAACAGATTTCATGAATTATTCTTTTTATTTCACAAAATTGATTCACATGCTGATTAATTTTATTCTCGTACAGAGTCTTAAGTTGCATCTTTACTTAATCAAGAGAGTGAAAAACAACTTAAATTTAATAAAGTTTCGATTATATATCTGTTTCGTCTTTGATGTTACACAAATCAAATAAACAATTACTTTTTCACCACATTTTAAAATGAATAAAAAGAAATTTAAGAAACAGCTCTATTTTCATCCAGAAGAATGGCTGTTTCAAAGAAAAATTATATTTTATTGTAATTAGTGCATATTCATGTTTCTTAAAAATTCATGAATTAAATCGAATGGATGTTTTATTAAAATTATTTTTCAGCTCCAATAACTATATAAGTTATTTATTCAAACAATGAAAGCTGAATTTAAATAACTTTTCATTTTAATGCGTTTTCCCCACTGAATAAGGTTTTCATAATTTTTCAACAAATTTTACTATGCCCAAGCTCACCTTCCTAAAATCTTAATAAACTTATAAAAATTTCAAATTTTTAAAACTGATTAGAAGTGAATTGCTTATTTCGATACAGATAGGTGAGACTGTTTCTATCGTAAACCTTTGCTTTCCTAACAAAATTCTTTACAGTATACTGTCGCAGCAACTTTAAAAGACTTACAATTTTATTTCACCTAAAATTACACAAAACCTAAGATTACAAAAATTTATAAACTTCAAAATTTGTCAAATGAGTATCCCATTCTGAATCTATAAGGGGCAAATCTTACAACTGCAAGCCTTCGTCAGATGACCTTGGCATGTTCGACCCCTCAGCCTGAAGTCCACTTACATCGCTTCCAAACCAATATGAGAACTCTTGGCCTGCATCACGGCAATTTTGCAAAGCCAAATTAAAGAAGAAGAAAAATACAACCTATAGAATAACCATCCCACTCCTTCTCAACATTTTTTTAAAATCTGGAATGACAAGATAGAAAATATCTGTCAGATGAATGCGAAAAAATTCTCAATATTCCCTCTGACTCGAATCGCACGCGAAAGATTTTATTGTTGACAAAGGCAGCTGATTCTATTGTGATGAAAGCCTTCGAACAGTTTGAGTATGAATAATAAACGTAAGAAAATGTGATCAAATTTTGAATTCCATTCGGCATATTCATAGAGGAGTGTGTGTCTATCAATCATTTTCAGATGATGGGTAACCACATTAATAGAATGCTCGTTTCACAGGGGATTTTTGGTAGCTATCTTGCAGAAAATAAAAAGACCCCGGCTTTACGATGCGTTGCGCCGACTGTCCAAATTTAACTTGTGGTAAAAATCCTGTCCGCAGTAAATAATAGAATAATGACAATTATTATATTATAAAATGAAGTTACTAGGAGTTGCCAACTGTGCCTCAATGAAGAATAATGAGACAATTATATTTCTATCTATAATTATATGGACAATTTTAATTTCCCATTTGTAACAATTTCAAGAGATTAGCCAACCAAATCAGCTTGTGTCAAAAGTCTGAAAAATAATCAGAGGAGTAGAATTCCCGTTAGCGTCTTAAGAAAGAAACTCTTCTTAATCTGCAGAGGGAAGCTCTGAAGATATTGAAAAGCAACTTAAAAATTAATCTCATGACAAAAGAAATTAATTCCGACATCGCGAGAAAAATTAATCCAAGCGTTATCTACTTTATTGCAATAAATAGCACTGATTCAGTTTGACAAATGTTAGACGTTACAGGGTGTTGTTTGAGTAGCTAATTCTAGCAATCATAATTCCTCCTAATATTCATAATTCTAAGTAGCTGGATGAACTCTCAAAATATATTCTTATTTTTCTTAAAGTAAACTAGGGTTTCTTTGAATTCATGCGCGATTTTTTAATAAATAAGTTGAAATTTCTGTCATATAAGAAAAATTACAGTGTTAAATTCAATAATATTTATCCGCTTCCCATGTATACCTATACAAAATTTTTACGAATCTATTTATATCTCTTCCCTGATGTTAGTTTTATGGTAGGAAAGAGGGATTTATAGATATTCTTATGGATGCCAGGTCAATGTCTCCAGATCTTGGCGACTTGGCTACAAAAATAAAGGTTCTGGAAAATGCAAGAAATGTGGCCCTATCTCTCTCAGGTTCCGAGATCCAGAGTTTGTTCGAGAAAATTCCATGTGGCGTCAAGACTTGTTGGAAGGCTATAAAAGAACCAAACCAACCAATCTCTTCGGAGTTTGATTTAGAGTGCGATTTGGTCAACTGTCAGACGCTGCGCGCTATTTATAGATTTGTTATTATTAGTGATTTACTGTCCGTTTTCGTTGATAATTTGTACAAGTGTTGTTTTCTTTGTTATCTGTGATTCGTGTTTCCTGGAATCTTCATGGAATGAAGCGTCATTTTGCATTATCCAGCTTGTTGGACTACTTTAAACATACACCCACTGGACGATTTTTGTAACAATACATTTTATATTAAGAGTATTTACTGGTCTTATAAAATTATATTTATAAAAGTTATAATGCCATTGTAAGTAGCAAATTAACTTAATTGATTTTACTTTAGAATCTTTGTGTTTTTCTTTTCCAAATATCGCTACTACAACATCATTATCTTAATTATCGTAAAAATAAGATAGATTAATTGTAACTTCATTTTTTGTAGTTTTGAAGCACTGGATGAAAGGTTAATCGTTGTTTAGTTAAATTCCATTATGTAAATAGGAAATACCTGCAATAAATCAATTTGATACAAATCGCTGTCTAGGTAAATACCATTATGTAAATAGGAAATTCCTGCAATTAATCAATACAATACAAATTATCTGAGATTAAAACACAGTAAAATGGTACTTTTGGTAATTATTTAGTAGTTGAACGCATCAGTGACCAAAGGTTTAGAAGAAATTTATTTATTAATGTATTCTCTTCTACTGCACTATGATTTATTTTTGGAAACTTTTTTATTTCTTACAGATGTTTTCCGATTTTGTAGAAAAAAAGAACAAGGGTAATTAATGTGAGTATTTAAATAAGTGCATAGAAATTAATTGTATAAACTATACATGAGAATCATTAATCTTTTAAGATGCACTGTTTTGGAAGATTATAACAACTGTAGTCTCTTTCTTTCTTTATGAATTAAAGATTTTACTTTTATTTCAGTAATTTGTTTTAGTTTACAAAGGCTATATATTAAATTCAATTTTTTACTCTTAGAGAAGCGTTTTAGAACTGATTCATATATGAAGTTAAAGCGTTATATTCTACCTATTTGGAAAATGATACTAAAACTTATTACCAAAGAATACATTTCATTTATTGGTAAATTTCTAGATAAAAAATCAAACGAAGTAAAAAGCGTGCCATGTTAACATAAGGAAACTATTGAGCAACTATTCAAAATCAGAAACAATGGAAAAGTTTGAATATTTGATAAAAAAAATTTCCTTAGAAACAATTTATTGTGATACATTTTCATGTCTCGAATGAAATCATTCAACATAATTTTATTAAGGAATTTATTTCGTTTAAAACACCATTGACAAAGAAAATAATTAAATTTTTTCTTAAATGGCTGGTAAGTTGCTAAACAAATTTCAGTAAGTTAAGAAATAAATTTGAAGAAATATAAGAACTGATTGCATCTTTGTGTTTGTTGTGCCAAATATTATTTTATTCTAAGAAATTTGTATATGTGAGAGCCGAAATATACAATAAAATCATTTACTTTTTGTAGAAAAACATGGCCAATAATTTAATGTATTTAATGATATTTAAAATATCAAATGCATGGAAAATGTTTATTTCCTAAATAGAACATTTTTAGCATAAGGTACGATTTACAAATATCTAAGCTCACGATAATGCTGCCGAAATAGATTTTTGACGCAGTGGTCGTCATAATTTTTCACCATTATTAAAATTATCTTTAGTAGGGATGCAATTTCTGCTGTATATATTTAACATCATTCTTATTTGAAGTGTAAACAAGCATCTTTAACGAAATGGCTGTACGTCATCCAATCAATACTTTTTTCCAGTTTCTATTTATTCATGTTAAAGATGCTAATTTAGGTTATATTAACTTATAACGTAATCATATTTCAACGAACATCCGTGACCAAGAGTGAAAAGTTGCGCGCGAAGCGGCGCATTTCAGCAGGAAAGTTACATGCTTTAAAAGAGAACGTTAACAATACGCAAAGAGTTTAAATACTTGGGAGAAGGGGACTCCACGATAAAAACTCTTGATTTTGGAAATTAAAGTAGAAGTGCGGTTCTTCCAGTAGAATTAGTTAAAAATGTAGTGGCGATAAAAAGAATTAATTTAAAGAAAATTTAAATGTTAAGTCATTACATATATACCTATCATTTATGTTTCTGATCACAAACATCACACATATTCGTAACTTCTCTTCTTCTCCAAAGACTCTCTGAACAATAAACTGAATGATGCCCGTGGTAATAAAGAAATTTATGTTTCTTGCAAATTATAGAATGAATAGTAATTATCAATTCTCTAGCAAGTATATAATTATAAACAAATCTTTTACATCATTGATTTTCAAACACCTTATCTGGTCATTAAGCACCAAATAAAGAGGCAGAGAAGGCAGGAAAAATGAGATAAAATTCTAGGAAACAAGAGTACGAAGAAAAAGTTGATTAACAAGGAAATAAAGCGGCAAATTTCAAGAGTTAAATTTTAAAAAGTCTTCCAAAAATATTAAAACTTAATGGAATAAAGAAAAATTCCGACAAAAATAGTTTGAAAATAAAATGGCTCAAATTATTATTGAAATTGAGGTTCCAATTATTAAAAAAAAATTAATTTAATAAACGGTTTTTAAAACACAATATTATAAAAGGCAGAAGTTTTTATTTGAATTATTTTCTACTTTTTAGTCTTTAATTTATAATTTGTTTTTATAGAAACTATGACATATTAAAATCATTTTTTTCTCAAATTCCTTAACAAACGGAGCCACTGAAATAGAATAAAATCTAATTAAAGAATCGATTAAATAATAATTACTTTCTCAAAATATTTAAGTATTTTATTTTCATCAAGAACACATAAGCGCATACAATTTCAAATCTCTAGTATATTAGAAAGTGAGTGAAAAATCGATTACAAAATTCCACATTTGCACATATGAAACAAATCATTTTAAATAAAAGGGCATTAAAACCAGAGAACTGTTTTACCACTTCTCTACAGTTATGCAGCTGCGGGTATGTTTATTGTGTCAGCATCTGTGTTTGCAATATCATCTGAAAATTGTACAATAGATTCATTATGCAGGACGTTCACTCTAAACAGCCAATGTATTAGCCAAGTACCTAATTTCTAAACCGTTAGAGTTAAGCCTATACTTCTTGTTGGAAAAAAGCTTTAAATGAAATAATTATATTTTGTTCTTTTCGAGTACATAAATGTATTACTAAAAAATTAGGAAATCTAAATTTTTAGGCAGTTTCCCGGTATTGTATATAGGAAAATATTTTAGGCACACTAATAACTCAAACAAAAAATGTTCCACTCTTCTGCGACTAACCGACCGAATTATGGAGGTTTGAATATTTCTGACTTAGACCACTTTAGACCATTTAAATGTCTGTTTCGAGGAAGATCCTCTAATCAACGTTTGCTCGAAGAGGCTGCTGATTTGTTTAAAACTATGAAATTCAAATCTCCATAACTTGGTCAGTTTCAATCACAAAAGCGCAGAACTTTGTTTGTTTAAAATGATAATGCGTCAAGAATATTTAATGAAAAATTATTAATATGACAGGAAGACTGTATAAATGTTTTCGTGATTTTTTCAGCAGTACATTTATTGATTCAACTAACATCAAATATAACGCTTTACGTAATTTAAAGCATTTTTCCAATGGGAAGTATATG
The DNA here is from genome assembly GCA_013235015.1 of Araneus ventricosus. Classification (NCBI taxonomy): domain Eukaryota; kingdom Metazoa; phylum Arthropoda; class Arachnida; order Araneae; family Araneidae; genus Araneus; species Araneus ventricosus. The sequence continues at coordinate 12,584 of BGPR01003829.1, read as the reverse complement.
GAATTTTTCTCTTACGGCATAGAAATTAACTATTGGACCAAGTTTAGAATAGACATTCTGTATAAAATTCAATTCTGATATGTGTAAAAGAATCACCGATGGGGAATGGAATTAATATTTGTTTCCCGATAACGAATACTTAAATAAGGATGAAAAAATATGGATTTTTTTCAAACAAAGTTCAACAGAAAGATACTACGGTTTTAGTTTAAATAATTGAACAACAGAACGTCAGATAAGTGAGGCCAAAGAGTCGATATTCGTTTAAGCAGTTAAAAAAATATGTATAATGAATATGCATTTTCTTTTCTTCAAATAAGCATATTATGTATGAAACAAGAATTGCTATTTATTTTTAAAAAATACGCTCACAAAACTAACTAATGAATAACTAAAATATTTGTTTCATATAAGATTTGACAAATAATAAAATTCTGTCAGACTAATCTTGCATTCAAATGAAAAGACATTAGATGTTTTTATTTTTTGTAGTAGTAAAGGTGGACAGAAAATTAAAATAAGTATGAAAATAAAATAAAAGTGCTTTAACAAAAGAATTATACTTCTTACTGGTCTTTTATACTTAAAAATGGATTAATTAAATTTAACATAAAAACGATAAAGACCGTTGTGTCTTTTGGATGAAGACAGAACAGAAAATTCTTGAGTGTAATTATAATACTTTCAGACTGATATAAATTAATCTCCAAGAATTTTGGCTGTCTGAGTTTTTATGATGTAGACCCAAAATTTTTATTTTTAAATACGGAAATATTTCTTACTATTTAACGAGAAAATAAGGAAGCAAAACTTCTATAAAACAATTAAATATATGGTTTTATATTTTAATTTTCATTATTTTCATTTATGTCGGAATTCCTATAAGTTAGGTAATAAAGGAAGAACAACTATATTAAAATGTGTGCTGCCGGCCGACAGGTTAAAGCTAAATGATCACCAGTTGTATTACTACAGACTACTAAATAACCTCTAATACATAATTTCATTTTTATTAGGGTCAGGCGGGGAAATTGGGAACAAGTAGTAATTGGGAACTGGCCCTATCGAACTGAAATCATGTGCTTTGATTAACTCTTTAAAGTTCAGAACATGTTTCATTTCAATACTGATTTCTAATACTCATTTCAAAAATGAGTATTAGACCTGCAGCTAATCATAAATTTGTAAAAGAAAAAAATCATAATTTTTTTTATTTTCAAGAAATTTCTGGTTTCACAGTGAAACCAATGAAAGGTAATGAGCTTTTTGTATTCCGAATAAATATAAATTAAATACATAATTTAAATTCAAGTATACATGAGTATTCAGGATATTCAACCTTCATAAAATTCAATAACACTCTCTAAGATTCAATTTTAAAAAATATCAATTTGTACAAGAACCCTCATCGTTTTGTTTCTTGTAGAGATCGAAAGCAATTTAGCTCTTGCAATGCCGATATCTTTGTGAATACTAACGGTATTGAACTGTACTTTTTATGTAAGTTGGTCTATATAGCTGGTTCTTAAGTTATGAAAGAAAAATTAATCTACGTTTCCCCCATGCGCAATAAAAATATGCTCAATGTGTGGTTTCACTGCGAAACGAATGACCGCGAAAGGTTTAAGGCATTCCAGAGGAAGGAGAGAAACACTTTCCAACTTTTTAAGTAATGTTTGTTACCTTTCATTGCAACCGTGTTCAGAAAAGTGAAATAAAAATTTCTTAAGTTTTTCATTTTTCACGCTGATTATATCCAAGCTAAGTTGCTAATTTATGTATTTCTTAGATCTTTAGGATATAACGATTACAAGGAAACTTCAATTTTCGTTTTTGGATTTCATCTTGAGGAACAGGTAAGTGTTCTTAATTACCCCGGGCAATTTTTACTGCTTGGTAATTATGAACGGCTTCTAATATAACTTAAATTTTAATTTTTTATGTATTATAATGTTTTATTTTTTGATAGGAAGCATTTTTAAATTTAGAAGCATACTTGCGTTTTGTCCCGTCACTAAAGTAGTCTGCTTTGTGTCAAATTAACAACCGACATTTTAAAACAATTTACCATGTGATCTGCATACATATTATTACTTTTTACGTATGACAGTTCTTTGTTAATAATGATATGAAGACGTTTAGCTTCAAGTATGTAAGAAAAAATTAAACTGATGATGAGAAAGAAGGAAACGTGATACTGATGGAGGAATCTGAAGATGAGGATTTTGGCTCTTTTCAACAAGAACTACGGGGATGGAGGAAGTAATTGATCTGGAATCATTCATGGTTGATTTTTCAACAAACCTGTTTTTTTTTCATCTATAACTTTGGAGATGCCAGAATGAAGGCGCATTATTTTTATGTCTGCGGGATTAAAGAAGTTAACAGTAGTTAATATGATATGACAGGTTTGAGAGCCACCAATTTGGCTAAATCAAAGTTTGTTTCGTTGGTGAATGACCAATTTGCTATTTCTGAGAGTCTGTTAAAATCTATAATCCCAGATATTATCTTTGAAATAGATTGTAGTAAAAAATTATATGATTTTCAAGTACTGTGAATGTCAAAGAAAAATTAGTAGAAAATTGAATAGAACGTTCGATTTCAAGTGGGAAATCTACTTTATACTCTGAATTGAACTATTTGTTTCTACTCATTTTTATGTGTGATTTTTAAGTTTTACCTATTTCCTTCTAGTCTGTCATAATGTTAAGTTATTTTAGAATCTATAGAGATTCATTTCCCATCTTCTCTCAAGAAAATTTGAGTTAGAATGATTATAAATAGACTCCAGGCTATCAATTTGGCTTATTTGGAGCCTATTACACCAGATTGAAGGTTGTAAATAGTTATAATAGTTTATTTGCGATTTTCCATGAAATAGAGATACTTTTGCTGAAAAGCATTAAAAAACAATATTTTATAATCATTGGGAAAAGGCAGTTAAACGCATTTTGAGGCACTCTATAGTAGTTCTTAATAATTTCAAATGCATTTTCTTCAAATCAATTCGTTATTGTGATTAAAATCTTAAATACGTGTTCCGAATTACCCCGTAGACTCTGGGGTAATTGAGAACATTTCGAGGTAAAATAAGAACGCTCCTAAAATTGAGGTTGATTAATTAATAAATTATTTTTGAAAGGAGGCTGTGTTTAATGAACCCTGCAGAATATGTTAAGCTCTCACAAAAAATATTTGCCTCCTCTCGATCGCATACTATCCTTTGAAAGAGAAAAAAATGACAGAATCTGCAAAATTCGCCCCCAATTACTTCAATTGGCCCTATATCATTACCTAATTAATTTAACAATGTAATAAAATATTTATGCAACCAGGTCAAAAACGATCTGTGTCTGTAACTTTTGAGGAAAAATCTTTCGAAATAACTTTAAATATATCTTCACTTTTATACCAAAGAAGTTTTTTGCCTAATGCCCGAATTGTATTGAAATTGAAGTTGGAAAAATATTTCCAAATGTACTTATTATTCACCTATAAAAATTTCTTACTAACCTTTTGACTACTAACGGAACATATATGTCCCAATCACATTTTAAAATTACCACTGATATGTAAATTTGTTTTGAAACTCATTGTAATATGATCCAGTAGTAGAACAAGAAGGATTGCGCACATTTCATCTTTAGTCACCTAGATGGCACATCCTTTTTTCCCTCCAAAAGCCATTGTTTACTGAAGACTTTTCTTCTGAGGATGTATGTTCGATAGCCTTGATCTATTGGTAATTTCTTTTGCAATAATATTGATGAAATATTGCAAATGTATAAATAGGTTTTCGCAATAACTAATGATAATTATGTTTCTTGCATAAAAATAATATGTTTGTTCGTTATGGGGCTACTATATCCCAGCCTTTGGTTTAAAATCCAGTCGGAGGGAAAAAAGAATCCAGGCTACCAATTTGGCTTATTTGGAAAATATTATCTTGATTTCCATAGAAAATTTGGATGAAAAAAATAAAAAAAACCGTAGTCAAAGGGTTAATAAAAGACAAATTAATTATTCAGGCAAGCTTGAGTCATAATATAAGATAATTCAGATTTTAAAAATGTAGATTAATGGAACTCCATATTTTGCCAACGAGTGCGCTTTATTTATAAAGAGGCTCTTGTGTATTTCCATGTTTTCAAGTAAAAATAATAGATAATCGGAAATTGAAATCCGAAATAAAATAGAATATTAAACCTAGACTTATTTTTATAAATTGAAACGATTTATATTCGTTAAAATGTAGATTACTGTTTATTAAGAAAACAACTAAAAAGAAGCAAATAATGTATGAAACTTAATTTATTTTCTCATGAGTGCAAGAATTATGAAAAATTCTAAAAAAATAATATTAATATAATATTCGTTAATATTTAAAGATAAGATTTCCCAACAAAATGCTAGTAAATAATACAAATTTTTAAAACTATCGAATGCAGAAAACTAGATCATCCAAATCAAATTAGAATTTTAATAATAGATGTATATTTTTCTGAACATTGATTGTTTGTGCCTGATTCAAGTGTGGAAATTTATAATTAAGTTTAGAATTCATATCTTTCTATGTACCACACACACACAAAATAAATTAATAAATTCGTATATATCTCTATAATAACAGCTGGAATTCACTAAATCTATTTTGTAATATATGCAAAGTAAATAAGGAATTATACAGAAAATTATTATGTGTATAGATAGGAAACCCACATTTTGTATAAATAAGGATTCTTTGCAAAATAATTAATATTAATGAATATATTCAACTTTCATATGCAATTATACATTTCAAAAGCAGAGACATAAAAACTGTTTCCAGGTATATTGTTTAATTTATAAATATCCTACATTTTGAATAGTTATTATTTTAAAGGAAGGTTGCAAATACTTGATCTTTATCAAGCTAGAACGAATATACATTATTTGCTGAAATTCTATTGCTTATGTGAGTGTGATTAAGTTAACTTTATTAGAACATTTTAATAAGTTTTTGCTTTGCACAATTTTATCATTTTAATAAGTTATTCTCAACTTCATGCAAACTCATGACCTCTAACTATTTTACCGAAACTTATGGTCTTCATGCACTTACGGATTCTCTAATAGCAAGTCACCAAAATTCGCTCCTCCCTGTCATAAAAATGGAGGCCAAAGTGTTTGTGAATAAAATATTCTCAAAAAGTTTCCAGAAATATTTGGATTTAAGCTTCTTTCCATGATTATATATACACTAAACTTTCACTAAGAGTAAGAAAATATTTTCTTTAAAAAGTTAAATTTAAGATATACTAACAAATGAAATTAAAAAGCTTTTTTCTAGGGAAACATAACAGGCTAAAAATAGCTTTGTAATCTACAACGAAATTCTTTATTATTCGTCTAATTTGTTATTCAAACCGGCAGAGAATAACTTAGAATATTTTTTTCCGTTTAAACCAAACACGCTTCCCAATAGCACTTTACCCGAAAAGTGAGAAAAACTCCACAATAATGGTTTATGGAATTGAAAACTTGTTTATTTTTAGGAAAACATTCATTTATGAACTATACAGAAGAACAGGACATGCAGCATAAGTAAGAATTCACTTAACTGCAAGTTCTTGGAATACGACAATGAACACAGTTGTATGTTAGATTGCTGCTTTCATGAAGGGGAACGGTGCAAAAGGAAATTAGTTCAATATGCAATTATCTTCTTGAAAAATGTCGATGAAAGTAAATTCTTTATATTTTTAAAAGACACAACCAGGCTTATAATTACTTAACATTTTCCCATATTTCTAATTTTTATGTAATAAATTTTTAAATTTTATGAGACGCAGCAACGTATTTCCTTGCAATCAGTGCACATGGAATTAATTAAATTATAACATTCAAAAGTACCGTTTCTTCCTTTGTTTTTAGAATATTCGGTATTATAAAAGGAGAAAAATCAAGTTTATTTTTCAAAAACACCTTGCCAAGACTATGAAATTAATGGTCTTATAGTGTCATCATTTATTAAGAGATACATGAACCTTCTATAAATATAAAATTCATTTCTGTGATCGCTTTTCTTGCACACTTTTTAGAGCGTTTGCAAAATTTTAACAAATATTTTTGCGACTTTTATAAATAGCTGGCAACACTCAGTATTTGATTTCACATTATAGTCAGAAAATAAATTTGACTTTAATAAAATAAAAATTTTAAATTAGACGATTTTATAAAAATTAAATCAAATTAAAGTTTGCTTCATCAATTCAATTTCTGTTCTCAAAACATTTTAAATGTTGCAAAATCTCTTTAAAGACGACTCTTTCTAAAAACAATAGTGTTTGAGTGGTATAAAACGTTTAAAGATGTTACAGAATCCGTTGTAAATTAATCACGCTCCAATAGAGCAGCCACTTCAACTAATCATCCACATATCGATCAGGTCAGATAATTCGTACTTAATGATCGTCATTCAACAATAAAAGAAATTGTTGAACATGTTCCAATATTATTTGTTTTCTGTCAAGCATTTTTGAGAGATCATTTAGGATTGCAGCGCGTCGCTTCTTCCTAGTTCCAAAACTTTTGAATTTGTTCCAAAAGCAACAAGACGTTTAAACGCCTCGAGAGATGACTTCTCTAAGCGCCTCCTTTATAAAACGTATGATTATCGATGATGGAATACAGAAGCTTTGATACAGAAACAGCTCAACAATAAAATTAATCGGTCTTAAAATATGAAACAAATCTGAAAAGCCCACGTCAAAATTCAAAATGATTATTGACTGTTTTCTCTGATTAACGTGCTATTGTATGTTATGAATTTCTACCAACTGGCCAAACTATCGATAAATAACTTTATTTTAGTGTTTTGCTGACATGAAGCAATTTGTCCAAGACTCCTTGAATTATGGCGAGATAACTCGTAGATTTTGTACCACAATAATGGGCCTTCTCACAGTACCATTATTATTCGTGAAGTTTTGACCAAATATTCAACATATACGGTTTTTCGAGCTCCATATTAAACTCCTATGGCACCGTGTGAAATTTCTTATTTCCAGGGTTTGAAACTTGCTCTTCGTAATCATTTTTGAGAGTCTATTTATGCAATAAAAGGAAATTCGCTACTAACCCTGAAGGAATTTCATGAAAACTATAATAAGGCATATTTTTATGTTTGGAAAATACATTAGCAGAAGTGCATTGCAGTAGGAGATTACATTCAAGGAGATGTAATAAATATTGACAAATAAATTGATGCCTTTTATTTTATGACAGCATTCCCGATACATTTTGGTCACAGCAGTAATCTGAAAATACAATACCCTGCATTAAGTTTCAACCATTTTTATATTGAAGCAAAAAATATTCCTTTCATTTGCTATGTTTTGGTTAAACTAATTTTATAATAATGAACTTAAAGCCTAATTCATAGTAATTTAAATAATTTCTTAAAAACTAATAGTATTTCTTAGATCATACGCCCCAGACAACGGTAACAAAAATGTTGTATCTTAAGTAGCAAGGAATATATATTTTAACTGTGTCATTTTCTCTCTGCTGAATTTATTATTTGTTGACAAGCTACAAATTAGGTTTACTGTATATTTTTATTAAGTAAACATAGGAATATGAAACATAGGAAAAGAATAGACAATTGAAGAGCAAATACAGGGTAAATTCATCTATACTTTATCTATTTGCAGCCAACACATAACCACATCTGAAAAGCAACATCTGCTCGATACAGGAAATGAAATTCTTACCCTCGTAACGGGGATTTATCACTAGATGCAATTTCGTGAGAATTTGAGGTAATGGGTGATTGCGAGGTGTTCTTGGAATCGCTAAGAACAAACTTCTGACGTATGAAAGGCATAATGGGGAAAATAATAAAAGAAATCGTTGATAGTATCAACAGATAGAGATATTTATGATATTTCTTAGAGGTGAATGAAATATTTGAGTCGAATAAGATATTTATTATTCGGAAAAATAATAATTTCAAATACTGGAGGTTATGATAAAAATATTTCAGAAAGAATATACAGCAACTATATCTATAGAATTCATATACAGAATATCAGATCAGAGAATCAGATCTAGAAAATCTGTAGAATATCTTATTGTTTCAAATTCTTTTGACATCCAAAATTTACCTTAAAAAATCAAGTTTATCGAGAGTTTTAAAAATTAAATTTTAGAGATTATTCACAAAGATTAATACTGTTTTAATGGCTTATAAAGGATTATATGAAGCAATCAAAAGAATTACTTTCTATTTTCTTCTACTATCTATGACTGATTTTGATTTTAGAAATATATCTCTCAGTTGATAACTATACAAGACAAAATTCTTTATTTTTTATATATATTAAATCATGAAAATAAGGCTTGAACAGGCATTTCAGCCTTCAAACTGCTGAACAAAACGCAGATAATATGTGTCTTCCCATTTTGAAGCATCACATCACTTTTATGCGAGTGTTAAGGTTCCTTCGAAAATATAAGAACAGATTATTTTTTCATAAGCGACACGACGATATAGCTTCAGTCTGCAACAATCAGAAGTAGCCCACGTCCTAAATGTTGTTCAGCTCTTGGTGCGTAGCTTAGGAGCTAAATGATCAAGTGTTTGTCCTTCGAATACGGCAGTTACCAAATTCAAATTGCTTAAGATTACACAAAAAGAAGAAAGAAGACAAGAGACCTGGCTGTTCTGGGCTGTCAACCGCGGTACAGTACAGGAGCATACTAAATATTCCATAAATGTAGGTCATTTCGTTATTTCCCACTTGTGGAAGCGGTATCAGTACGAAGTAACAATGTCATGAAGAACAGTACATATCCACAGTGGACATCCAGGACCCACAAATTCTAAGGATTACGGTCTTATTTGCCTGCAAGCAAATCATCAGTTCCTTCAGACCATGAAGCTTCATTTAGAAGAGCTGTATCACGCCAAACTATTTATAATAGGCTACATGCACTTCAGCTGTATTCAAAGATAAGAGCGACTTGCGTTCCATTAGAAACAGTTTAACAGTTCACATAGAAGAAACCATTTAAAATGTGTGGGAGATCACCTCAACTGGTCGGAACAACAATGAAGTAAGACGACATTTACCTATTAGTCCCGGATTTGTCTAATAAGAGATTACCGACGATTAGTAATCTGGAGAACTCCTGGAAATTGTTGTCGAATGAATTGGTATCCTCGAATTCCATGCACACATAGGTAGTGGTGTTATGGCTTTGGTTGGGATTTCTGTCAGCGTCCGTACATCCACATCTACCCTTGTACGTCTGTGGCTGAAGTGCGGTATAAAGATGACATCACAGTATTTTCGTCCCATTTCTACAGTCATAGGTCTTGATTCTGTTTCTATGAACGATTGTACAGAGTCCAAAGGGCTCGCACTTGTTATGATTAGATTTGGGTTTAATTCAAATAGGTTTATTAAATGCAATAACCTAATTAGCAAACCCCGGTTCGACCTTTGTCTAATAATTATTTTTATTAATGTAATTAATTTAACACTCAGCATGCGACACAAAGAAAGACAATATTCATTTGAAAAATATAACATTAAACTTTATTTACATATAACATGAAACTTAGTATAGATATTTAATTATATATTTAGCATTAAATAAAATAAGCCCAGGAAGAGTAGGATCACATAAAAATAATTAAAACAGTTTCTAATCAACAGTCCGTAATTGTCTCTAGAGATTCGATATAATGAAATGTATTTCAACCTCACGAGGCAGCGTTACGCATTCTCCAGTCCAGTATTGATTAAAATATATGCACTTGTAGTTTCCAATCAAAGGTACTAATAGAACCAAGTCACTTAATAGCCTTCTTCACTCACCATATATGGTCTCAATAAAATATTTTTAATTTCACAGGCGGCCACCGTCACTTGGATAATGAAACCATTCGGAGAAATCGGCCACTTAAAGGTTTCTACCAAAACTAACCACTTTGTTTCTTGTTACCTTCTTCTTAGCTCCCCTTTTTCTTATCTCCACCACTTTATATATCTCGGGGTCCAATCTCCGTTCTTTGCAGGGTCAGGGGTGGTGTCTCTGGATTGTTCTCGACCTTTCTAGAGTTCAGGGGATACGTAGCTTTACTGGCGAGGAATAGAGGGTGGTGTCTTGATTCTTCTCGATCTATCTAGAGTTCAAGGGTGGCGCCGCCTCTACTTAGCGGCATTATTCGCCGCCATTCTGGAAATTTCTATTCTAGAGAATTCTCAAGTTCACTATGTAATTCAATGTGTTCTAATTTGAGCAAAATATTACACAACACACACTCATTCACAACTTATAATATCAAACACAGCTTTGTATGGAATATCCTTCACAATCCTATTAAACCTCAATATTGTGCGCCATACCTACCTAACATGGAAAATACCACATTTACTCCCTATTCTTCATTGGAACCTTTCTGAATCCTAGTGATCGCAGATACCCCGGCCCTTCATAAAGTCAAAACATCTTAGTTTGTATTATGTTCTGTTAATATTGCCTGTTTTCCAAATTATGTCATTCAAATTCTATGATTTTTTTGGCTTTGAATAAAATCTCAAGCATATACATCCATCCGACGGGTATCCTTTCTGACACCGAGTTCGAGGCTATGCGTGGTGGCAAAGGTAAGAGTATTCATAGAGGATATTATATTTGGTATGAACCGGCGATGTGCTAAAGCAGAGGTAATCACATTCCGTAATAGAAAATCTCCACCACTATACTTTTTCCGCCAGTAATACCAAGTTTGGGTTACCCTATATAGCATTTCTTTCGAGCATTTCTAGACTTGCAACTTTTGTTCTACTACATGATCTGTGAAAGTTACACTAATGTTAAAAAAACGGTTTTCACTCTCACCAGTGTGTAACTAAAAAAATACCAGAGAATATGGAGTTACCAGAATTCCATACGCTAAAAGGGACTGTCTGCTATATTATAGCATTTTGACAATATCTGGCAACTCATTAAAAATAATGAAATGTTACATACGTTTATAAATGCGAAAGTATCACATAATAAACTAATTCCATGAATAGTATTATAAGCTGAAACTTATTAATTTTTTCGCTGTTGCGATTTTTGAGTTTCTTTCAGAATGTACTTTCTTATTTAATTAAAATAAGCAAGTTTATATGGAGCTTTCAGACTTAAAAAGGTCCATGTTTTGCCCATTTTGCGTAAATACTACTACGGTAGTGTAGAAATGATATATTTTCTGTGTAATAAGGATTGTAATGGACTGTGTAAGGTTCATATTTCGATTGGTATACATCAGGGAGCAAGAAAAAAATTAAAAGTCCACTATTTTGAATGTAGAGAATCATATTTGAGGTCTGTTTCCTCGTTAAAGAATTGCATGGACTTGGTCCACTTAATCTCTGAACTCTCCATAATAGACCTTTATGTCCATCAATATATTTATTACTTCAATTTTTTATACAATACCGACCAAGTAATGTGTGGAATTGCTTTTCTTAAGGGAGAAGAAATGATTTTTAAATTATGATCGCAACGGTAAAATATTTAATCCTGCTGATTAATTGAAGCTGCTAAATCTATTAAATAAGCAATTGAAAATAATATTTTCTTTTCTTAAAGCAATCGAGAAAAATCTGCAAACACTCATTGATCAAGAGATGATGTCGGATTATTGCTTCTAATATAACCTCTTTTTAATTTTCAGTAATTTTTACTTAGTACTTTTTTTCAATTTCCCATTATCTTCTTCTTTTCTTCTTTTTTCTTTTAGGATTAATTACGATATTTCAATATGAAAGAACAAATAAATCCTTGGAAAATAATTTTCTCAAACAATAATTCTTAACTCACTTTTAAAATCATTACATTATTCTTGATGATCATCAACTAAATTTCGGTATTTAAAATTTCTACTGATGTTATTCAGCATTACATATAAATTTGAATCCAGATCATATAGAGAGCAAACAAAAGAATTTAATCAAATTAAACTAATTTGTTTTCATTTTAGCCAACCATGGATAAATTATTTGCAAACTCATGAAATCAATTCAATAAGCATGATAGAATTTAAAATGCTTAATTTTAAGGTTTTCTTAATGATGGCTATTGATTTGAACCTTCTGATTAATTAGAACTAGCGGCACTTGAGTAAGCCATACGGAATCGTTTTGAGCGCATCAAAAAATAATTTGGCATTGATGAAATAGGCAAAGGCATCGGATTATTGTTTCTAATAAACATCTTATAAGTTTTCGCTAGTTTCATATTAATACTCATATTTTTCCCAATTCTGATTTTATTCCTTTTTTATTATTGTATCTCTCAAAGTGAATGAAGACATTCCAAAAAGAGGAAGACAGATTCATCTTTGTCAATAAGACTGTGAAAGAACAAAGCATAGAGATAACACGAAGATTGTTTCTTTCTTTCTTTCTTTCGCGTGATCCAAAAACTGACAGGTCACGGGGGAGAATGGAAAGATTTATAGAAACACATAAAAACACGAAATCGATAAAGCGAGTTGTCTAAAAGAAATAGTTGACGCCTGAAAAGAGAATATACGC